>PVLC010000169.1:132500-282946 GCA_004027655.1 Graphiurus murinus | reverse complement strand
GGTACCGGGGATTGAACTCAGGGGCATTCTACCTCCGAGCTATACCCCCAGCCCTATTTTTTATTCTTTATTTTGAAACCGAGTCTCACTAAGTTGCGGAGTGCCTCACTAGGTAGCTGAGGCTGGCCGCGAACCCGGATCCTCCAGTCTCAGCCTCCCGAATGCTGGGATTACAAGCGTGCGCCACCACGCCCGGCTAAGTATACATTTTTTAAACTCATGGAAGTCATAGTTTCAAATGAAGCCAACACAGCCTGGATATAGGGTATGCAAATTTTTACAATATAAGTTAACCATTAGTTCACCTATGCAAAGCTTCCTTGGTCTCTAAAGTAAGATACAAAATCACATTGCTAGCAGTTCACAATCATGTCACAGCTTTATTTCATCTTTCATTAGCTATCTACACTAGGTTTTGATTATCAATAAACACGTGGTTATACACCTGTGGCTCTGCTAACTCTTAAGCATGCACCAGGGTTAAATTTTCTATTGAGAACAAATAATAATTTGATTTGAAATATCATATTTTGATGCAACCATTTTTATCCCACCATGTTCTAATAGCCCCATCTAAATGTAATATCAAACTTTCAAAAACAACGCATGCATTAAGATGGAATTACACTGGCCAGAACTCACTATAGGACCTTGCTTCAAAGAAATAAGTTTTAAAACTGCTTGAGGTTGAACTTGAGAAATCCAAAACATACTCAAGTAGCTTAAGTTGAAAATCTAACCTCTCTGGGATAACGGTCCCTGCTTGCTAGAAGACATTGCCTTTCATGTGTACTGGTGAGGTCCAGGAGGAAGTCCCAAATGCAGGACTTTGCATTACATTAAGGATTTTAAAAAATCAAGGACAATTTCAAAGAGAGGAAGGAAGAGGGACCCATCTTAAGAGTCTGAATGCAACACTAGGGAAAGATTTGAAAAATCACAAGAGGGCTGAGAAAGGAGTTGGAAGAACAAATATGTAATGAAGACTTTTAAGAATTTTCCATCAAATCTATGAGGCAAGCTTTCATATCTGTCCTTCCTATGAAATATACAGAAACATTTTCATGGTTCTGTGTATCCATGTACAAAGGGAGGGATTACTCTGGGAAAACCAGTGGCTCAATCCTGAGCCAAAGTTTAGTTTAGAGTGAAAATGGTGATTCACCTGGATCTGGATGTGGAACCCTGGGGCTGGCACCTGGCTGGCACCTGTTACAAGGTGAGTCCTGCTGGCTTTTGACTCCTCACAACCTCCTCCCAGACACACTGGTACTTAGAAGGGGTGAGGGATATTGCTTCATACATAGAATTTGTTTCTAAATGAAAACTTTTTTTTTTGTTATAGTGAGAATTGAACCTAGAATAGTCTACCTTTGAGCTACAGCTCTATTTTATTTACTTTTATTTTGAAAACAGGCACTCACTAAGTTGCTAATACCCTCACCAAGTTGCTGAGGCTGGTCTCAAATCTGAGATTCTCCTGTCTCAAATTGCCAAGTACAGGGATTATAGGAGTGCCCCACAACACCCAGCTAAATAAAAACTAAATAAAAACTTTGAATACTTTATTTTTAATGCTGAAGAAAACGCTCCAACTAGAAATTTCATGTATTATCTGTTTCCTGATTTAGTTTCCACCTAATTACAGTAGATAAACTAAACTTCCAAGATGAAAACAAGAAGCCAGGAAACATCAAACCAAATCCACAAACCTGTATTTCTATATTAATGATCTGCTTACTCAATGCTTAATAATTTTTCAAACTTAAGAAAGCAGATAAGAAGGGATAAAACATCAAAAGGCAGTATTACATTTTAAGAATTGGTGAGATTGTAGAATAACTAGATATGGAAGGTCCTTAAGTTAATGGCGTTGTTCCCTATATTCACATAAGCGCTAACTTCTGCCTATAATCTATCCCACAGTCTCCTCATAAGTGTATAATTCCATTGTAATATATTTACTGGATAGAAACCTAGGCAGGTAGAGTGTGGCTAGAAAAGGTGGGTTTCTGCGGGTGCGGCCTTAGGGACTGTGCTTTTGTTTTTGAATCCCGTTGCTTACTGGCTTTCTGGCTTCTGACCTCCATACTGTGAGAGCAGAGCCCTTGTCATCTCCCTCTATCCATTTCCTGCTGCCATGTCTGAGCTTTGCAGACCTAGCCTTACGTGGACTAAACCCCTAAACCCCTTAAATCTCCTAAACTGTGAGCAAATAAACCTTCTGTTTTTTTTTTTTTTTTTTTTTTTTTTTTTTGCGGTACTGGGGATTGAACTCAGGGGCGTTCTACCTCTGAGCTATACTCCCAGCCCTTTTTTTTTTTTTTTTGCAGTACTGGAGACTGAACTCAGGGGCATTCTACCTCCGAGCTATACCCCCAGCCCTATATATATTTTTTTTATTCTTTATTTTGAAACCGAGTTTCACTAAGTTGTGGAGTGCCTCACTAGGTAGCTGAGGCTGGCCACGAACTCGGATCCTCAGGTCTCAGCCTCCCAAATGTTGGGATTACAAGCGTGCGCCACGACGGCCGGCTCCCCAGCCCTATTTTTTATTCTTTATTTTGAAACCGAGTCTCACTAAGTTGTGGAGTGCCTCACTAGGTAGCTGAGGGTGGCTGTGAACCCGGATCCTCCGGTCTCAGCCTCCCGAATGCTGGGATTACAAGCGTGCGCCACCACGCCCGGCTCCAAATAAACCTTCTAAATTGTGTGGTTTGGGTCACAGCAGTGTGAATGTTAACAAGACAGACACTGAACAAATCAGTTCAAGTCTCTTTGAGTTTGTTTCCTCATGTATGACATAACATATGCAATGTCTGGCCAATTAATCTGCCTCACAGATTTACACAACTAATCAGATTCTGAATATGAAAGTCTTCTACATTCTGATGGGGTTTTCAAATGTTACTATTGTCTTCAAAAGCTATTAGCTATAAAATGAGCAGTTAACGTTCAACAGTGAAAGTTGAGTCCTGGACAATAGAGACCAGTGTTTAGTTTGAGTGTGATCCTTGACTAATGACTTCAGTATCAAACAAACAAGAATAACTTCAACTTCCAAACTCTAACGAAAACAGTCATTATAACTACTTCTAACTCTTGTCTCCACCCTTCCTAATAAGGGAGGTTCCTAAATCTCCATTAATTTATTTTTAATCACATTTTTTGTTATTTCTGCAGATAATTATATATTTAACTATTTTGTTCTTCTTGTAAGTTAGAGTTAAGCTCTGAGGAGGTCATATTTAGATATATCTCCTTAAGAATATGTCCATCAGTGGTAAGAGAATAGACCTGGCGTGAACTCCTGTCCTCCATCCATACAACTTGTGATGGAAACAATTTACTTACTTGTTTTTCACCCCAAGCCCTGAAGACTGCACTGTCCTCATTCATAAAATCATGAAGACTCATGTCCTCCCTACTCACAAATTTGTAGGTGTCACATGTAAAACTACTTTGTAAACTATGATATATTCAGTTTGAATATAAGAAGATATTATTAGCTACAATCTGTGAGCTCAGCGTACTTGCTGCTTCTTAAGAGATGAAGAGGGGGAGGTGACAACAGAGGGGGACACCTCACCAAATCCCTTAGAAACACATGTCCCAGCAGATATGGAACTGGAGGGCAAAAACAGAACATAAGAGATAAAGGGACAAAATAATATTTTAGCTCTTTTCTTCTTAAAGTATTAATACTAGTTAAGACACAAAAGAAAAAAATCCATTTAAGAAATTTCCAGGAACTAATATTCTTCTTTTCATTTTGTTTAAATGCTAATCAGGTATTAGCATATGTAAGCCTTTTTTTTCACCCGGGATAATTATAAAATTATAAGCTCCTCTGTGCAGAGGTTGAATCTTTATACTTATAGTGTGTGTGTGTGTGTGTGTGTGTGTGTGTGTGTGTGTGCGCGCTTAATCTGGCTAGTGTAAAGCAGAACACAGAATAGGTCTTCAATATGTATTTTTTTAAAACTGAACTACAAAAAATAGAATAGCTTGGCAACATGAGGACCTCTGTTTTGGGAAGTTGGAGGATGGTTCAAAAAGCTATCCATCCTGGCCCTAATTTATTTAATCAAGAGGGAATTATCTTCATAGAGTCAAATAGAGAAAAAAGTGTAAAAAGGGCTCAATGCTGTGAACTTAGCAACTGCTCCTCTGTTCTTAGCCTTGCCTCTGTGTGGATTTTTAGGGCTTATATATGCCCTTGTTAGTTGCAAACTATGAGGGCCTTGTGATATTATTAGATGCAATAGGAAACATTTATTTTATTAACATAAAAAGTCACCTGTGTGTGCCAGTTAGAAATGAATGTTCTGACTAAAACATTCCTTTACCTTGAATACCTTAAGATTGTACCAACTTTCATTTTCCCGTCCTGGCCTCTTCCTCATTTCACCTTCTCTTAGCTAGTCTCAGAATTAGCCCTAGGCTGCTTCAATTTTCTGGGTGAACCTATCCAGCCCTGAGATGTAAATGCCATCTATCTCTAGAATGACGACTTCTAGTTCTAAACTCCCTTCAGAACTCCAAGTACCCATATCCATCTACCTACTCCACATTTCCAGTTTGATATTTAAGAGGCACCATGAATTCAAAAGGCCTAACACAGAACTTTGGTTTACCCCGCCCTCCTCCTCCTTAAACTTACACCTCATCTAGGTCTAGGTTTTCTCATCTTTTTGTGTTTTTGTTGTTATTGTTTTGGAGATTTGGGATACTAGGTATTGAACCCAGGGCCATTCTACAACAAAGCCACATCTCCTGCACTTTTTCTTTTTCTTTTAGTTTGAAGCAGAGTCTTGTTAAGTTGCTGAGGTCTTGCTAAATTGCTGGACTTACTTCAAATCTGCAATCCTTCTGTCTCAGCCTCTCAAGTACTGGGATTACAGGCATGTACCATTCTACTTTGTTTAGGATTTCCCATCTTTTGGATAAGGATCAAATATACTTCACCAAATTCCAAATTTACTTTTAAACTTAAGGTCCTGCCTGAACACACCTTTATACATCCAGTGTTCCAGGAGTTACTGTTGATTCTACCTTGGCAAAAAATTCCTCACAACAAATTATTTCAATGAATTCTAGCTAGACATTTCAAAAGGAAGCCTCAAACAAATCCCTGACCTGTACCCTTTCTTCCGGTGTCCCTACCCAGGTCCTAGTATAAGTCACAACCACCCCTTGCTTGGACTCTGCAATAACCTCCTATATATTTTCTTTCTTGATACCAATGCAAAAATGATTTTTAAAAAGTACACAGTGTCCTGAAAAGCTTTTGGACAGCAAAGAAAACAATGACTAGAATGAAAAGGCAGCCTACAGGTATGGAAAACATATTTGTAGGTTCCATTCTACGCAGGTTAATATTTAAAATTTATAAATAACTTGTACAATTTAATAGAAAGAAAACATACAGTGGAATAAAAAATAGAGAAAGGACCTGAATAGACACTTA
The DNA here is from genome assembly GCA_004027655.1 of Graphiurus murinus. Classification (NCBI taxonomy): domain Eukaryota; kingdom Metazoa; phylum Chordata; class Mammalia; order Rodentia; family Gliridae; genus Graphiurus; species Graphiurus murinus. The sequence continues at coordinate 277,476 of PVLC010000169.1, read as the reverse complement.
TCTAATGAATACATAAAAATGGCCAACAAATATAAGAAAGATGCTCAACATCACTAATCATCAAGAAAATGCAAGTCAAAACTACTATATGATATCACCTCACACCCATTAGGATGGCTGTTATCCAAAAGATAAGGGACAAGAAGTGTTAATAAGAGTGTAGAGAAAAGAGAATGCTTTTACACTGTTCATGTGAATGTAGCTTGGTATAACCATTATGGAAAACAGTAAGAAGGTTCCTAAAGAAAGTAAAACTAGAATTTCTATATGGCCCAATAATCCATTTTCTGGGTATATACACAAAGAGTGTTAACTCACCACTCCCATATCTTTGCAGCATTATTGACTATATAGATAAAGATATATAGAGAGATATAGATATATAGAGAAATATAGATATGTGGATATAATACAACATTATTTACCCTTAAAATGGGAGAAGATACTGCTATTGTCACAAGATGGATGAGTTTTGTGAACATTATGCCAAGTGAAATAAGACAGGCACAGAGAGACAAATATTGCATGATCTCCCTTATATGTAGAATATTTTTAAAAATCCAATATACAGAGATAGAGATTAAATTTTGTTTTTTCTTTCTGCACCTGAAATATAAATAAAAAAGACCCCCAGTAAAAAAAAAAAAAAAGAAGATAGAGAATAAAAATGGTTACCAAGGATGGAGTGTGGGGGAGGAAATGAGATGAGTATATGTAGGTCACAGGATACATGACAATACATACATAGGATGAAGAATCTAAAGAGCTCAGGTACAACATGAGGACTAGAGTTAATAGTAGTGAATTATATTCATGATCTTTGCTAAATGAGTAAATTATTAAAAATGGCTAAGTGTGATATGATGAATATGTTAAATTGTTTCACTAGAGAAGCCATTTACATATATATATATATGTTATATTCATTACATACACACAATAAACTTAGTTTTAGAGAGATATACAATATCTACAATATGCATCATATCAAGTCACTTTCATCCTTGAAAAGAAACCTCCAAGTTTTCTCAAAATGCAATTTCTATGCCCTGACCCACCACCATAAATGTCACCTGCAGTCTGCTAGCTGCCTGTCATTCCATTCCTTCTATGGCTTTCACAGGCCTTGATATCTCAGGCTCTAGCCAGACACTCTAGCTTCCCTTGCAGGAACACCCCTTTCCTTGCTCATTGTCTGGCAAGTTCCTTTGGATGATACCTATCTTCCCTACACTTTTACTCCTCAGGGAGGCCTCCCAGGACTTCCTTAAAGCAGCAGCCTGCTTCCTGACTGCACACCAGCCCCTCACGATCCTCTGCAGAGGACTTACTAGCTGACTCAGTTTACTCCTTTCTCACTGGAATACAAGTTCCATGTGAAAAGAGGCATTGTCTTGTCCATTATTCTTAGTGCAGTACCAGGCACATAGTATAACTCAGGAAATCACTGCTGAGGGAAGGAAGATGCTCCAAGACCCTGAAAATGCTCTGCAAAGGGGAATCACACAGTCTTCCTCTCATGGTGCTTTGCTCACACAAAGTGCTGGGTAAATGTTTTGTAAACAAATTGTTGAAGCATTACATTTTCTATCTTGTCTTATTTTCTTTTATTCTTCTCTAAGCCAGATGAGAATTCCCAAGTTCTAGTTAGCAGTTCCAATACAAATTGAACTTTCCCATCCAAAGCTGGCTTAAAATTCCTGAAAAACACACCACTAACTTACCCTCACTTTATTAAACTGGTGCTGGGATGTATATGAAAAACTGGGGGTTTCCCTTGCAGATGTGTAGGCTAAAGATATAATAAATGAAGCCTTCAGACACAGAATTGCCTCTTATTGATGATTGTCTTCCAGCAGTGGAAAGAAAGGAGCAAGTAAATTATTAATGAGGGAATGATGGTCAGGGTAGTGAAAATGCTCTTGGTTACCTTTGCAGGCTGAGGCCCTGTAACCACCGACAGCAAGACTGGGCAGCAGTGGGACCTTTACCCAGAGCTGGTACCATACTTCAGGACTGTGCTTATAAATTATTCAAAGAGGCTTATTTTGCTTCTGTTTCCTACAAAACAGGTGTATCTGCCTCTCTTTGTGTTGGTATTTCTCTGGACGGTGGCACCTAGACATTCCAAACATGTTACCTCTTCTCTGGAGGGGCTTTAATTTCTCCAAGTTGTCCACTTGACAACATATTACAACAAAACTCACCATATCTCAAAAATATTCTCTTTTACCCTGAAACCTATCTTCTTTGCAATGAATGCAGTCTTCATGAAGTCGATATCACCAAGGTGTTTTCTTAGTTGGTGGGAATTAGTACTGTGCAAACAAAATGAAAAGCTTGCCCAAGACTCATGTACTTGACATAAAGATGATGTATGACTACATAGAGGAAGGCTGCAAAGACTCGTGGGTGGGCAAGATACAAGCTTATTTTTAATTTTTAAACATTTATTGGTGCATTATAGTCTCACATCATAAGGTAGATCATATTGATAGTGACAGATTTGCACACAACACTTGGTGGGCTTTCCACTAAAGTACTGTAAACTATGGAGGCAGCTGTGAGAGATTTCTTATTCATTCTAAAAGCTCAATACGTATATAGTCAAATGTCTAACAGTGATTTTCTTGCAAATATGAGGAGAGGTAGAGAAAACATAGACTATAACCATATAAAATTAAAATTACATAGTTAAAACACCAATTAACCAGCAGCCTACTTTTAGGGAGGCAGAGTTCTTAAGAGTATTGAGAACTTACTCTCTGCCATATATTTTAAGTGCTTTAGATATTTTATTTCACTTAATCATTAGCATTAACTCTTATGTATCAATAAGCCTGGGCTTAAATATACTAAAAAAAATTGCCCTAAGTTATACAGCTAGGAAGTTGGATATCCACAACTGACCATGCTTTATATTAAACCACAATGTCACCTTTGAACAAAATGTCTGGATTTTTTTGTTGTTTTACTTGTAAAGATATTTAGTTCTCTATGAGCATTGAAAATTACAAATAAGTTAATCTTTAGACATAAAAACAACTTCCACAGGAAGGCCTTGAGTCTCTACAGATTTATTTCCTTCTCCTAGGCTGTAGGAATCATAATTGCATAATGAGAGTAGATATTCAGAGGCTCTGAAGATTTTCTTTGTTGCATAGTTCCTGGATCACCTAAGCCAGACCTGTTAAATCATTCTTTTTTCTAAAGGCAGTAGATATGAGATGTCAAAGAGTGTCTATGTATCAGCAATTAAAAAAAAATTTTCCCAAGGGATTTTTACACAAAATCAGATTTAGAAATGGTACTCTAAATACTTGATTATGCTTATTGTTTTACTTGGAAAGGTTGCAGGGTGGACCTTAGTCAATGATGGCTCAAAAGGAGAACTAAATTTTCAGTCCTAACTGAAAAATATTCTCAGCTATGATCCATCTTCTGTGACCTGGAATATGTCAGTCTCTCTTACTTGCAAAATAGAGGCAAACTTCTCTGGGTGTTGAATCAATCAAAAGAGATAGTAGAAATATAGGCACTCAGCCGGGTGTGGTGGCACACGCTTGTAATCCCAGCATTTGGGAGGCTGAGACCAGAGGATTCGGGTTCGAGGCCAGCCTCAGCTACCTAGTGAGGCACTCCGCAACTTAGTGAGACCGTGTTTCAAAATAAAGAATAAAAAATAGGGCTGGGGGTAGACCTTGGAAGTAGAATGTCCCTGAGTTCAATCCCCAGAAAAAAAAAAAAAGAAAGAAATATAGCCACTCGTTTAAATACATATATACTTCCAGAAAAATTAAAAGGGTAATAATGATCTTACAGGTATATCATGCATTATCTAGTAATTTCTATTCATAAATTTTTAAGACATACAATAAATGCTTTTGGATATTATGTCTATTCTAGGACTATCATGGTGGAAGCTTAAGTTATCAAAAAAGTACACATTAAAATCATGTAAATGATTCAATTCCTTTGCCATTCTACTGAAGTGTTAAATTACAAGCTCTCTCTGAATATTTCTTTCATATCATATCCTAATCCTTTATAGAATAGGTACCCATTTTTGAAAGCCCAGTAAATCAATCATTAGAAGAAAGCATCATAATTATTATTTTTTATTATTTTATTCTATACTTTAACCTTGTTAAATAAAATTTATAGGAGGCTGTTGTTTTGGACTAGTTTCCTGAATCTGGCCCCAGCAAAGAGGACCAAACAAGAATGGAGTCACTTGTGCTAAAAGCCAAATGATAGAATTCAATTCTAAAGTGAGTCAGTTCTCCTTAAAAACAGGAGATTCGCACCAATCAATCAGAAAAGGTACAGTTTGCTTGAGCCAGAATGATAAGGCAGTCTCCTGTGTTTATGCCCTACAAGAAGACCAACTTTGAGATGACCAATCTATGTTTTTCTCTTTTCCTTTCCTGATCTTTTTCTTTTTCCTCAGCTCATTTGAACATTCATTCCTAAAATGAGGTTTTGCAAGATTTCAGAATTGAAAATATAGATAATATCTCTTGCATTAATATTTGCTATAATTTTGTTTTTTGAGAAACCCAAGCAGGTAGGCTTCACTAATCATACTAGGACATTAAGAAAAGATGGTTTCTTTTATATCTGTTGAAAAGGCACAGATGCAAGCACAGTCTCAAGAAGGCAGGAAGACACAGGAACTGGTTCCTTCATGGTCCCTTGAAATCCAGGAAGCCTACGTTTTCTATCAGAATGGCCTGGTGTTAGGACTAGGATAGGACCTCAATATATCTGCTGATCCCTGTTAGCAAGTGAGGTAAGAGAGGTATAGGCACCTTCGAAAACAGATGTACGAGGGGCCATCTCCTCCACCAGATTACAGTCATCTTTATTCACTGGAGTCTCCAAGGTTTTTTTCTCAATGGTAAATGTGAACATGTCCTGATAGAGTTTGCTTGGGCTGATTTAGATGAATCTGTGACTTGATTTTTAAGATTCCAAGCTACATGTGATGACCATATCAGGTAGTAATTTAAAAAAAGTTGGGGAAATGTTAAAGGTTTTATTTTTAGCAACCATGCCACATTTAATTAAGAAAGTCAGCATGGTGAAACTCTGCCATGGTGAAACCCACTTAAAATCTTTCTTGAAGCATAAGCTGATTGTGCTCACATGCAGTCTTTCTCTGTGAGAAGTTTACTTATTAACTTTATTCCTGTTTTGTTGCATTAATCTATAATAATATTTCTCTCACAGGTATTAGCCAAAAGGCTATACTTCAAACAGATGGATAATATGGAAAGTTGAAACTTAACACTCATAAAGGGCTCAGTATTATCTTTGCAAAATCATAGGGCCTGGTGGTGGGCTTGCTTGGGTCCCTTGGATTATTTTTTTAAAAGGCAGACTTTTAAAATGATAGATTATTAGGCACAAAATATATTAGCTCTCATATAAGTATCTTTATTGTATTAAACTACTAGGCAGAAGTTTTGACAGGGGCAAGTCACACTACTCTTTCCTACTCTAAAGGACAAATATATACAGGGAAATATAAATAACTGTTGAAAAATGAAGGCATTTCCTAATGTACCTATTGAACTGGCCGATGGGCACAAATCAAGACAGAAAGATGTGGCACAAAGAGCTCAAGTGTTGGAAAATGCCTGTGCATTTCAGCTTCTAACAGCCTTCAGATGTAAAAGCATTTCATTAACCCACAGTCCCGAAGACTGGTTTAGAAGGAAAGAAAACCAAAAGCAAGGACTTAACTATGTGGAAGTCTCTAGAGAAAAACTCTCTCTGATACTTTCACAGAAAATGACATCAAAGAACTATTAGTGGTGAAAAGAATAACTTTGTAAAGCAGCGGCGTTCACTCTTTGTGGCCCAAAGGAAAAACCCACGAAAGAGAAAGAGATGGGGTATCAGTTCGATATGTTTTCAGAGAAACCACAGAGATAAGTAAAATTGGATGCTTCTGGGTCTTTTCCCACAGGATATACATCCTACTAACAAGCAAAGCTTCCAGAAAGCAAGCTATCCTGACCTTACTGGAAAAGACACAACAGTAAGAAGCAGGACTTGGAGTCAATCTGACTTACTGGTTATATAACCTTAGTTATGTGACTGAAATTCTTTGTACCCTATTATAGTGCCTGTAAAATATAAAGGTTGGAAGAAATGATTGTTTTTCTGAAAAGGCCAATGGCTTAAGGAAGGTAAGTGTTATTGCTAATACAACTCAAAAGTGTTCAAAAATCAATACTCTCATTTGCTGAATACTTCGAATAAACTGTAGTTACAGTTTCCCTAACACTATATTGGTACACTTATGGAAGCTTAAGTTTTATGTTACCTTTTCCCTGATAGTTCAGAAGTCACTTTACCACACTTTTATCTTGATGGATGTTAGAATGGGTTGCTAATTTCAGTTTCTTGAAATGAGATGACAAAATCCTAGAATAATATAGGAAGCTAGTAGTATTACCTTGGATGCAAAAGATAATGAGCTGATCAAGTGGGGGATCTAGTAATTGAAGGGTGAAGGTTTGAAAGTTGATTTCTTGCTGTGTAGATTAGCCACTCTGAGGACCCCAAAAGGATGACATGGGAGCTAGTAGGTCAGGAATTTATCTTATTTTGTAGGTGCTATATAAGTAATGACAAATTTTCAATATAGCAGCTCTGGTTTTCAGAAAAAAGCGTTGAGCATGACTAACTTCCATTGCTTTGGGAAGCTCTACCAATCTATCGCAATGCTCAGATATGTGAGACTCTCTGGAGTCCTAGATCTAAAGTAATCAGAGTTGCACAGCAACAATTACCCATCTGTACTCTGACGTGGCAAGCAGCCCTTTCTCTGTTGGAGAACTCCTATTATAATGGTGGCCAAACAGAAGAAACTTACCTAGCTTTCAAAAAGCATAGTTTGAAAGCACCACAGGTGTCATGGAGGCCATTTTTGTCTGTTGTCCTGAATAGCAGATGGAACTTTCTCAGGAGCCAAGCTGGACACCAAAATTGAAACCTTTCCTAGCTGAAGAAGAGCTCTTGGTTGTAACGACCTTAAAGTGTACCAGATGTCACTTGGCAAGAATTTTAATAAGAACTATGTAGGCCAGACCCTCGGTATGGCACATGAGGGCCACAAGAAAGCCAGCTAGAAGGCAAAGCGAGCTACAAAAACAAGAGCTGGGGGATTACCCTTAGCATCTTTGCCATTTGCTAGTGAGTTCCTTTCAGTATACAGAACTACTTCAGTCTGAATTCTTCGAATTGGTAGTGGCATCCAACTAAATGCTGTTGAGAGGAATAACTTTGAAATTTTCTGCATTCTATTTAACACCAGTTTCTTTCCTTCAGTCCCTCTGTGTCATCTGGAATGAGCTATTCAAGTCTTTCAATGCAAACCCAATTACCATTTCCTAGAAGCAAAGACTGCTAAAAGGGGCCTTCATGAGCAAGACTGGCTATAAATTAACAAAAGGGTAAGGAGAAATCAAAATCAGAATCTTTAGTTGCTAATTTTTTCAAAGTTAAGAGGAAAATTTTCCAAGTATGTATGCTCCTATTACTCTGAACCTCATTATGATGTATAATTACAATGCACCAATAAAAGTATATTAAATAATAATTCTTCAGAGAGTAATATTAATATATATTCCTATGCCACTAAAAGGAAAAGTGTTGTAATGCACAGGAAAATGCTTTTCAGTGATATAATTATAGTCTCACAAGTACCAATGACTAGTAACTGCATAGGGAAGGTTCTGAAGGGACCTGGTTTCTAATGGGTTTAAATTGACAAATAAAAATTATATTTAGTATGCATAAGATGATGTCTTTATATATGAGTACATTGTGGAATGACTCAACTTTTGCTTTTTATAGGTACTCGAGAAAGTGGTCTCAGTGCTGGGAAAGTTATTGTGACTTCATTCATCTTCTGAAGAAAGGGGGGTAAAAAGAAAAAAATGTGTCCAAGGAAGAGAAGATAGCAGATGTCTGAATCTGTGGCTACTTTCTAGACACTTTGCTTGTGAAAAGGATGTATAATCTGTGGGAAGTCCTTTTAAAGTTCACTCAGGAATGGGCACAAACTTTTTCAGTTTTGGCTTTGACTTTGTTATTTCCAATTATTTACTAACAACTTAGAGCATCATTCTTGGCAAATGGTTCATGAGCCCCTTTTGTGTCAGACTGAGAGTCTTTACTAGAACACAAAAGAGTATAGATGTGTGGTTTCATTTTGGAGGCACATCTATAATATTTTCAACAGTGTCATTTTATGGAAATATTGTATCATTAAGTTATGAAGCTGATGAACAAATAGTATATAGTTAAAAGGCTGGTTCAAGAAATAGAAAGGCTAAAAAGTACTAGGCCCCCTAGGAGGATCAGATGAGGTATCTTATCACATGTATTCTGTGTATATTTAGTAGTTCTTAGAGCAATACTTGGAGATTTCTTATCAGTTGAGAGGAGGGTGAAGAGAACTGACTCTGAGTGGAATACCAGCATTCGTAATGGAGTTTGCTTTTCCATTGTGGTAAGTTAAATCTCAATAGTAGAAACATTGATAGCTGTGTTTTCTTTGTTGCATTTTTCTAAGGGATAAGAATATTTTTGTTAATAGTATTGGTGAGTGTAAGATGATTCTGTTTATAATAGTTGTTCTTATATAGCAGGACTAGGGCAAGAACTAACCTGGGAATTTGCAAGCTCTTTCATGTATATTTTCCTGGGAGGGCAGCCAGAGTCATTTTCTTCTACCCGTTTACCTACAAGATGTTGTTACTTGGCAGATATATATTAAAATGTTAGCTCCAGATTGCAAAGATTTTTTCACACCTGGGTTATTTTCATTCAAAAACGTCCAATTAAATAGTATTGTGTTGCATTTGCATAATTATTCAATTTATCTATATAGCTGAGCTACCAATCTGAATCTTTAAATTAAAAACAAAAACTGTGTGTGTCAATCAACAATCCAAAACTTTTGATCAGTTGGTGTTTCTATAGATGATCTGCTAATAGGTTGATAGAGTAGATATAATAGCATTTAAGAAGTACATGGGTGAAGATAGAAATTTAGGGGCTACATTTATTTCAGTGGTGAATCCTCAAATTTTTAGATAATGAGTCTTATTGAGAACCTGATGAAGACCAAATGCTCTTTCCCTATGAAAATGCTTATGAATATAAAATTTTTTGAAATGATGCAGGAGATTTCATCCATGAATTACAAACTAAAATTTTTAGAGGGCCCTACAAAAATAAGGTGAGAAGCTAATATCTATTAAAATGCCTTGTAAACTCTAGAGCTCTATAAATACTTACAAGGAAACTACACATAAAAGCAACAAAAGGATTCATTCTCATTACTACTTTTACCAATGTTATAGTTTGGCTCACTAAAATTTAATTCATTCTTTTACTATCTCTAGTTATCTGAGTTAATATAAAAGGCCATTATTAAAGTTTGTCTTCAGTGTAAAACATAATTCATTCTAATATAATGTGGCTAGATATTGTTAAGTTTGATATTCATCAACACTGGCGAAATGAACCCAACCTCAGGTACAAATCTAATAGAGCTGAATGTTAATTAATGTGATCCAAACAACTTACCATTTCAGGCTTGCTTCTATTAGGAAAGATGTGTTATGGCTGTGCTCTAATAGGATAATCTATTAGTGGCTTGGATTCTAATTTTCTTTATCTGTATTAGTCAGTGAATGGTAGGTTTCTTCTAAGCTTAATATTTTTTCATGGTTTCTCTTTATGTTTGGAGAATTAGTTTAAAACTCTAAGTTATGGAGCAAGATTCAATGGATGAAGTTAATGTATTTTAATCTGATAATTTGATTATAATTTTTAACACAGGGGAATAGCTTCATTTTTCTTTCAGGAGTCAAGCCTGGTATCCCAATGTGCAATTCCAGAGAGTATTAATATCAGCCATAGACTCCATGTATTCTTACATATTTTTGAGACTCAGAGTAATCTTGTGATAAAATGGGTAGATAAATCAATATATGCATGTACTAGCAATTGAATCCAGAAGCATTCTACCTCCGAAGTACACCCGAGACCTATTTTATTTTTTATGTTGAAATAGGGTCTAGCTAAGTTGCTGAGGCTGGCCTTGAACCTGCGATACTCCTGTCTCAACTTCCCAAGTACTGGGATTAAGGGTGTGCATCACCACATGCCCAGCTTCATTATTTATATTTTATTTTATTTATTTATTTTTTTTTTGCGGTACTGGGGATTGAACTCAGGGGCATTCTACCTCCAAGCTATACCCCCAGCCCTAGTTTTTACTTATTTTGAAACCGGGTCTCACTAAGTTGCAGAGTGCCTCACGATAGCTGAGGCTGGCCGTGAACCCGGATCCTCTGGTCTCAGCCTCCCGAATGCTGGGATTACAAGCATGGGCCACCACACCCAGCTCATTATTTATATTTTAAAGTAGAGTTTCTATACCTCAACACTAGCAGCATTTGGGGCTAGAGAGTTCTCTGTTGGAGGGGCTTTCCTGTATGCTGTAAGATGCTTAGCAGTATCCCTGGCCTCAATTGACTTGCTCCCCCAGTTTTGACAATCAAAAATGTTTCCAGATATTGCCCAATGTTTCCTGGGGGCTGAATCACTCAGCCTGGAACCACTGGTTTAAAGGCAAAGAAATTACATTGCAGAGAATTGAAAGCGTTGGCTCAAGGTCATGAAGAATGCTAAACATTACAGTCAGTGCTAGATACGTGTCTGTCATATATATTTCTTCCCCCTTGCCATGGTCTTAAATGCAATTTAGGAGATCCTACATCTTGTTATTCGTTCTGTTTTTCCATCGAATCATAGATATCATTAAAATAGCTAGTATTATTAATATAAGTAGAAGGCAAGAAGAAACAAATGAAAGTGCTCCTTGAAGTCTATAGAACTATAAACTTTTCACATAATAATGTTCATATGAGAGAGAGAGAGAGAGAGAGAGAGAGAGAGAGAGAGAGAGAGAGAGAGAGAGAGAGAGAAACAGAGAGACAGAAATAATCCACCTTCCTTGGCATAAGCATTTGGAGAAAAATCACAGAACAGAGAAAAAACAAAACATCAACAAAACAAGAGCAAAGTGAATTGCAAAGGAGGTGGATCTGCCTCTGACTTCCAGTCCCCAACTGCAAAACTCATCTCAAATAGCGTTTTGCGTGCTTAACGCAATCTGGCTGTTGCTGGCATCTCTCCAAAACAGTCTATTAGCTGTTGCAGTGGAATGTTGCCAGCAGCTAAATTATCAGTTTTTAGTCTCTAGTGAATAGTACGTACAAACAGGGAGAGCCCATCCTTGCCATGTCTAAAAGCAGTGGAGCTGTGCCTAACTCAGATAGCTTCATCCACCAGATATATTAAGTGAAGCTTCTGGGAAAACTCATGTTTGGTAAGATACAAATAAAATGATATTCAATGCCTAGATACACAGAAACAAAGTGTGTAAGAAATCCATAAATACATCTTGAGTCCTCTCGATCACCTGAGATTGCCTAAAAGCACGAACCCAATGCACAGGGCAATCAAAAGATCTCTGTCTCCCCAGAGAAAGCACTTTCCTGCCTCATGTGGGTTAAACCCCAAATTCTGACCTTGTTCTGCAGTAATTTCCTATTACAAGACCAACTGTCATGGGAGAACACCAGCTCACTAGCGCTTGAGTAGCTCAAGATTATGTAAAAGAGAAAAAAACGTGTGGGATATGTCTGTAGTTTTATTAAGCTTCAGAGAAAGTACCAAATTTCTAGTCCCTTTGAACCAAGTGACATAGCTAGAGAGAAAGCCAGCATTTTTCTTAAAATGCTCTTAATACGCCTAGATTCCTATTGAATCTGGTCATTTCTCTCATTTTTCTTTTCCTCCCAATTCCCTGGTGGTCTTTATCTTTAATAGGACAGTCAACCCTTAAGAACCTTATATCAATACTTTCCTGAAATGGCCCAGAACTTCCTTGGATTTTATCTGTCAATTTAATACTTGTGCCATCTAAAAAAAAAAAAAAAAAAGTGAGTTTATTCAACCTTCTTCCTATTTCATCAGTCAGTGTGAAAGAAATGAGAGAGAGGACCATGCCTTTCTCCCAATAACAAATAAAATACAGAATTGCCTCAATACTGTACTGATCCATTCTCCCTTTGTGGAATAAATGAATTGCAACAGAAAACAGTAGCTTAGTCCATTGAGACCAAATAAAGTGGTTACTTTTCCCATGCCTATGCTTACTCAGACTTTTAAAAGTAGACAAGTTTTCTTCCATCGCAAAATGGGTGAATTTTTAAGAATCTGAGAGGGGTGCTGGGGATTGAACCCAGAAACATTCTACCTCTGATCTACACCTCCAGCCCTTTTTATTTTTTTGTTTTGATACAGGATCTTTCTAGGTGGAGGGTCTCACTAAGTTCCTGAGACTGGTCTTGAACCTGTGATCCTTCTGTTTCAACCTCCAAAATACTGGGATTATAGGTGTGTACCACCATACTAGTCCTTATAATAGGTGAATTTGTATGGCTGAATAGAAAGCTAAGGTTTCTTCTCCCTAGTCCTGGAACATGGCTTTGTGCAAGGGTCTGGGGAAACTCTCAGAACCATGGGCTTCCCTGTCAGGCTTGGTGAAAGGCAATGGCTTTCCTATAAATACCCCCAACCTCCTTTGCTTGTTGGATACCTAGAGAAGACAAACAATCATATATCAAGCTATTCACTTAACTCGGGTTTTATGTCACACAAATTACCAGACAATTTGGTATTTATTAAGTCTCCTTCCAGAAAGTTGCCTCCATTCTAAAACTGAAAGACAAAAAGCATTTGGGTCACTATTAAGAATCAAGACAGCATGACCGCTAATCTTGAAAAGTACCCTTGCTTCTTGAGAAAAGGTCATCACCAGATAAAGGGTCCTATCTATATAAAGAGATATTTTGTATTTCTAGAAATAACATAAGATTTCCTAGTTTATCCTTTGCAAGCTTATTAAATAGTCTCACAAAGTTACAAGGTTACTATCATCATAAATGTTCCTTGGAACTTCATTCATTCTAATGTGATGCAACTTTTCTGGGCAAGTCATACCAGAGGCAAATACAGAGTAAAGTATGGGAACAATGGCCTTCTCCATCCTTCCATGCCAGGCCATTGTGAAGGAAGCAGCCATGATGCGCGACACGTTTTCTGGGCCTGAATGAACCTCATCACCAGTCTTTCAAATGTCCTGAGTGTGTTGCAGATAGATAAACAAGCCCTGCACGGAGGAAGGGCTGGATTTGAAGCCACAGAGCATATCTTCTCCATTCAGAGTGTATTGAGTGAAGCAGTGTATTGTAATGAAATATAGTGAGCAGTGCTGTGGATATGCAGCCACCTTCCTATTAATAAAAAAAAAAAAAAATAGTCATTGGATTCTGCAGCCACGGTAGGCTGAATGTGTAGATGATGTTACTGTAACTCAGTTCTATTCCACTGAAAAGATACTAGCAACCACTTTTAATGAAGAAAACTTCAGAGAAGTCTACTATCCCTCATAACTAAAAAAAAAAAAAAAAGTTCAGGGGATAGAACAAAGCTTTTGTGGCAGCACATATATTGATCATTGTATAGGCAATAAAACAATTCATTTAAAACTGATTTAGGCTACTACTGTTGACCTTGATGACTACTAGCTCCTGACTCCATAAAATGCACTATGTCACTTAACAAATCTAAATGGTAATCAGCAGCAGTCTTATAAAATGCAATCAGCAGCAGAAGTGATGGATTTTTATGAGCAGAGAGTGACCATGCATGGGCAATGACAGATGGAGAGAAAATCTCCTGTTCTCCATTTGACAGAGAGAATATATAAATCCCAACCCAGTCCCCGCGATGCTGTGAGCAATCAAAAGCATGGCTTAAGAAACTCTGACAGTAGTGACAGCCATTCTGGATAGGATTTCCTGTTGGGAGTGAGTATTATTTATTATTACCATTATTAATCACATTTTTACTATACTATTTTTATTCCAACTATAGAGGCACAAACCCTAATTTTTATTGTGGTGTGAGTATTAGTAAGTCAGAACCTATAAAAAACCCATTTCATTTAAAGTCGCTAATCACACTGGAAAATGATCAACCACTTTAAAATTTCATATTCAACAGCTTAACTAATAATGGCTATAGGGGTGAAACTGGTGGTAGGGAAGAAGGAATATATTTTTTTCTAAAGTGTGGAATTGTGTAGGTCTATAAGATTTGGTCCCCAGTCCTTCACCACCCTTAATTCTCATCTCCAGCACAAAGTTGAGGAGATGTCTGTTTCTTAAAAAAACAAAACAAAACAAGCAAACAAAACAACCTCTAAAACTGTCATGTGATTAATTCACTAATAGGCTCTATAAGATCTAAAATGCCAGGACTTGGTGTACTTTCTTACATTACATCTCTTATATACAGACTAGAAGTGCCTAAGGAAATAATGCACAAATATACACTAAACTATAAAGTATCGTCTAAGATTTAGGAAGTGTAAATGGCTTTGGTGACTCTTCCAGTCTAAGATATAATTTCCTATCACCTTCTCTTGTTATTGGTAGAGATTGGTGTAACAAAAAAGAATCTACTTTAGGAAAACATAAATACACACACACATACCCCACTACCACCAGCACCACCAACAAAAATAACAACATTCCTCCAGTGAATACATTTTTATCTCACTAAATCACCCTCTTTTAGAAAGCACCCTTCTCCCTTCCAATAGCCAGGGTAGGACCACAGAATTGATGCTTATCTCTGTTCACTGAGAGATGCAATAGGGAACCCAAGCTACTTAGTTCCTTCTCCCTTCTCCCCCCTCCCCCCCAAGAACAAAGTCCTATGAGATAGTTGCTACTTTCAAATAACTCTCTCTCAGAGTTGGTTGATTTTTTCCAAATGTCTAAAATTTCTTGTAAGCTCAAATGCTTTTTCCTTCTTCTTTGCTCATTAATTCTCACTTATCTCTGATTATTCAGCCCAAATATAATTTCCTCAGAGGTTTCCATCCTTGCATTGCCAGGCCCTGTCTTGTCACCTGTCCTACCATGACACGCTTCATGACACCAAGTGCCTCTGCTTCACGGCACTCATCAAAGTTTGTCACGCCGCATTTATTTGAGGGTCACTGGATTAATTAAATGATAGTTTCCTCCACTAGACTCGCTAGGATCAGCCCATTGTTACTTATTCTCAGTGCCTCTTCTACGCTTAGCATATAGTAGTTGCTGAGTAGCAGTTATGAAGAGAAGATGTTAATGGAAAGCACTAAGTGGAGCAGCATGTCTTCTGTTTCTTGGTACACTCTAAGGAATGGATATTCTTTGCCATATTTCTAGTTAATCTCAAGAAAGGAAATCTACCTCCTGTGCTGAAGCTCAGGCTATAACCTCCTGCTTCCACATCAATCCACTACATGATCTATGACCAGAGCAAGTGAAGAGGCAAAACCAGTAATATGTTAGGAAAATGCCCCCAAATTTGTTAAGATGGACAAGTAAATGCAGTGACCCTGGATTGGATAAAGGACTGGAAAAAAAATAATTCTAAACCTACTATGATGGCATTAATGCAATTCAAATATATACTTTCCATGAGAGATATAGATGTATCAGGTTATATTTTCTGATTTTGATAATTTTACTTCGATTTTGTAAGAGAAAGTTCTTGCTAGAAAATATACACAGAATGATTAGGGTAAAAGGGACAAATGTCTGCAGCATACTCTCAAATGGTTTAGGGACAAATGTCTAAATACATATGATGCTTTGTACACACAATCTCAAATGGCTCTGACACATCAATGTTTGTGTTTTACATCCATACGTTCACATTTATACAAATAGTTCTTGACTTGCAAATAGTTCCAATTAGTGATTTTTTGTTGCCTTCATGATTCTATGAAAGCAATACTCATTCAGTAGAAATCATATGTAAAATTTTGAATTTTGATCTTTTTCTGGGATAGCAATATATATATGTATATATATATATGCGTGGTATTGAACTGAGGGGCATTCTACCTCTAAGATACACCCCTAGTCTTTATCTATCTATCTATCTATCTATCTATCTATCTATCTATCTATCTATCTATCTATCTCTATCTATCTATCTATCTATCTATCTATCTATCTATCTATCTATCTATCATCTCTTTTATAGTACAAGGGATGGAACGCAGGGGCCTTCTACCTCTGGGCTATACCCCAAGGCCTATTTAATTTTTTATTTGGAAACAAGTTCTCTCTAAGTTGTTGAGAACCTCACTAAGTTGCTAAGGGTGACTCAGAACCTGTGATCCTCCTATCTCAGCCTCCCAAGTACTGGCATTATAAGCATGCGCCACCATGTCCAGCTCTAGGCTAGCAATATGTTATGCAATATTTTCTAGTAATATTTTACAGCATCACAGTATATTCTCTAGTAATACTAGGCAGCAAACCACAGTATACTACAACCAACTGCATAAGCTATGATGTTTATTAGGTGAGAGATAGTAAGTGCATTTTCAAGTTATCACATTTTCAACTTACAATGGGTTTATTGCAAGCTGAGGATCAATGAATACTACATAGTCACTGATATAGGGAGAACTCATCCTAGCCATGTCTGAGAAAGGTCAGTATATGATGTTTGTGTGCATATGGTGTATATTCACACTGGTATTCATATATATGTATGCAGGTGTTGTGTTCAGATTTCTAGTGCGACATGTGATGGAAACTGTAGTTAATTCCGGTAGAGAGTTATTTTTACATCAAAAGAACCATCTATAAAATTTATTGATTGATGTTTTAGGAAAAGAATATAAAATAATATTGTATGTTTTAAAAATCTAGATTGTTATTATGATGATCATGTTTTCTAAGGCAAGTATGAAAAAATTATATATTCTATATAGCATCAAAAATTATACATCAAATATCCATCAACTTTTGGGGCAAAATAGCAAAGAGATGCACATCTCTATGTGTTGGGTTTAGAAAAGACAGTTTTATATATTTAATCAAAAAATGTGAATGTGGAACACTTTTCAAATTTTTTATTTCTATCCATCAATCAAGTAAGGATCTTGCTCCATGAAGCCTGGGAGGAAAAAAGGAAGATGCTGGAGATGATTCCTTGTGCATCTTCCTCTGAGAGATAAGATTCTGCTAGATCTACCATAGTGACTAATTCTTCTTGATGTATTACTTCTAAAATTTTCTTCAATGAAGATAGAACCATAGTGAAGAAAGTGAGGGAAAGAGTCAACATGAATGGCAACTGATGGGTCTAACCTGTTTATCAAGCTCAGTAATTACAAATCAGCATCCATGCAATGCCTGACCCAGAGAGACTCACAAGCAATCTGAAAATTGGAACTGCAGTAAAAAACAAAAGAATTATTTCACCAATTGGTGTGATAAAGGAAGCTATGTAATGACACTTGGCAGTGGATGTGGAACAAAACAGCTCAGGAACCAAATGAAGTCACGACACAGGGAAGGTCAGAAGGAGACTCTCAGTGTGGCAAATGAAAAGTGAAATCAGATTGTTAGTGGTCACAAATAGAAAGGCATGTTCTTTATAACGCTGCCCGATCTTTTCAAAACAGGGGTTATAGGATCAGTATTAACTTAAGTACATCATCAGTTTCCTATTTCAATTTTTTGGACTACATGCAGACATTATCAAATGAGAACATTCTTAAAAGAAGAAAGCAAGATTTTAAAAATCCATTATATGTAAATTTTAAAGTGCATTTTATGCGTGATGATACCTTTTTAACAATTTGATGAGCAGCTTCTGATAAAACTCACACATGGACAAAATAAAAGACACTGTGCCAGAAAACAAAATAGAAACCAAAAAGTCTTGGCCAGCTTTCCCCTCTCTTTAATATAAGTGTGGAAATCACAACTAGCACAGGTATTTAGAAGTGGCTGCTTTTATCTTTAAACAACCCTGTTGTTTGAATAGTGATGCTACAGGCATCTCTCTTGGACCATTTGTTTTACCAGCTGTTTCTAAAAATATGTGCAGGATGGAGACCTCCAAAATTGCTTTTGTTTAGGGCTTTTTCCCACTTCCACAAGAGAAAGGGTAAAGATATAGAAAACGACATCTGCTAAAAGATCTCACAGCTTCAGGGGTGGACCACAGTCACATTGCTACATGTGAGAAGAAAGAGCAAACAGAACCTTCAATAAGCTAAATGACTGAGGAGATTGATGCATTCTTTTGAATTAAAGGTAATAAAATGTTTTAATTCATTAATACAGTCTTTGTAGCTACAGTGACAGATGTTTCCTACATGGAAGAGACTCTCAATTAATCCCCAGCTGGTTTAATTTTCTGGACATCCTATCAAGGGAGAGAGGGAAGAGGTAGAGGGAAGTAGAGAGAGAGAGAGGAATGTAAACTTTTTAATTACTCATTTGCAAGTGCATCCTTACGTCCATTTATTATATCTAACAAGCAGATGCACAGATGAAGGTGGCCAGATACTGATGAGGTACACAGTACCCAAGGCTGCGCTAAGGAATCAATCATATTCCCAAGTGTCTGTTGAAGGCCACTTCTGTCCCATCTGTGCCCCTGGTTTCCAAGCACAGATTTTCAACTTTCTGGTAATGGGTCATTTACAGGGTACCTTGTGCCCACTACTACTGTATGGCCACCTGGTGAATCCATGGACCATTTGTCAGTTGATGAACAGGACTGACCTCAGGGAACTCACGTGTGCTCAGTGATAAAGAGCCCTACATATCATCAAAATTGTCATATTCAAAGTTTTCTGGCATCTTCCCTCACAAAAGCTTACATCCTCATTCAACTCATGGGAAAGGAATGTATATATATATATATATATATATATATATATATATATATATATATATATATATATATATATATATAAACTATTGGTCTCACAGAGCTCCTATATCTAACCATTCATAAGATTTCCTTTATTGGTCTCCTAGTACAGTCTATTATATTTTCAAAACAAGGTAGATACTTTCTTTTTGATTACTAATATAATACATATTCTACATAGATGTTTTAGAGTATGAATAACAAAATAAAAATCACTCATTGGCCACCACCTAGAAATAATCACTGTTGGATTTATTATGGATAATAAAAAAAAATCCTACACCTGATTCAGGACACTAAGCCTCTAATCTCCAACAAATACTCAGTAAAAACTTGGTATGACTCCTTATTAGGTTCAATTAAGTCACATATTTTCAATATTTAGATAATAAATTTCATGTAGTAGAAGACCATTGGTATAGATTATCAATGAAACAAAAACAAACAAACAAAAAAACAGGTGGAGGAGAGGACATGAGAATAGTAGATATAAATAATGCAGTTGCCTTTGGTGTAAATGACGATCCTTAACTGGGCTGGGGACTACAGTATTTGACCTCTCTTGGTATAAATGTGGATCCTGTTAGCACAAATTTAGGCCAATACATCTCTCCAAAATAGCTTTCTCTACTTTGCCATAAAGCTAAGATGAGAAAACAAAATAAACTTTAGATTTAGCACATTGACTTAACTTTATAGGCACAAATTGTTTTCCTCCATAGTCATTAGAAACTTCTATTTTTCCTTAAGAGTATCTATGTTTATAAACTGATCTTGGCCTTCTAATAACATTTATCCTGGATTATTTTTTGACATTGCTATTATATTTTGTGTATCTTTTCTCTATGACATTTTTAAAAATAAATCACTAAAGTGCCTGGTGTTTAGAATATTAACTTCCTGGAACCTTGATGAAATAAATAGCTTGAGCCAGGTGTGATGATACATGCCTTTAATCTCAGTTCTTGGGAGGCTCAGAGAGAAGGATGGCAGGTTCAAGGACAGCCTCAGCAAAGTAGGGAGACTCTCAGCAACCTAGCAAATCGAAACAAAATAATAAAAAAAGGGCTGGGGGTGCTGTTACTCAGAGGTAGAATGCCCCTGGGGTTCAATCTCCAGTACCAAAAAATAAATAAATAAAGAAAGAAAGAAAGGAATCACTTGATCTTAACAGTTAATAATAAAATTTGAGATTTTGAAAGATCTTCAGTATTCAAAACCTACTAAGTCTAGGGTGTCAACACAGAGACTACCATAAGCTTCTTGTTTTCTGGTTTCTGGATGTTTGTTTTCACAAACTGAGTAAAACTTCAAATAATAATAATAATAATAAAACCACTATGGGACTAACATAGAATTGCTGACTTCTATTTTGCTAATTAAGAATGCTATCTATTATAATGAAACACTACTTTTATAAAAATACACTGATTTTAACTCTCAAAAGCACAGGCTATACTGTCAGAATACAGGGAACTTCCTAAGTATAATTGTGTGGAGACTTGCTAAGTTGTCCCAGCTTCTCTCATTGTACCACAGATTGGGGGGGGGGGGTGGCACCATCCAGAGCTGGTTTGGACCTGCGCTTGGGAACCAGTGCTGGAGTCTACCTGACCATCTGTCCTTGGTGTGGGATGGGAACAGCACTGACAATGACGCTACATGAATAGAACATATGCTTGTCGAATCTGTGCCACAAGTGACTTCTAGTCCCTACTAATTGCCTCACTACTTGTCCATAATCTCTTAGTTTCCTTTGTGACCAAGACAATATAGAGTCATAGACTTCATCCTGAAGTGGGTCAATGATATCCTCTCTTGTGAGGCAGCAATGACCAGCAGAGGAAAGATAATGAATTTTTCACACCTCTTCTGAATTCTCTATTGAATGACCTCTCAGTTTAGAATAAAAATCTTTGGGCATTTTTTAACCTGGATACATAATATCATTAAAATGGCATGGATTATGGATTTAGGACAACTGGGATTTAATTACAACTCTAACAGAAACTAGCTCTGTGACCTTGAGAAAATCGATTTACCTTTGTGGGCTTGGGTTTCATTACCTAAACCAAAATCATTACAATAAACTCTCAAATTTTCAAACTTACAGTTTTAAAGTTCTGCATTCTCTGAAATAATAATAAAAGAAAAGAAAAAAAAAAAAACCAAAGCGACATACAAAAACAATTCCTTAGCTTTATGGGAGTTTGGAAGAGGAATTACTGGAATTAATTCCATAATCATTGCCACCAAGTGATACTTTAACCAGAAATTTTACTGTGAGCAAATCCTTTCAAACAAAGGGGTTATATGTAAAGGAATCTTTAAAAAATAAAACGAGAAACACTTTTGTCTCATTGTGCCTTCTCAGACCTTCAGGAGGTATTTTCCACTTTCGTGTTTTTAAAACATTTTATTTGAATGCCATTAAATGAAGGCACATTCTCTCCAGTTCATCGTGGGTAGTACTATGGATTGCATCAGACCTGGTCTAGTTCATCTGTGGATCCCTGGCGACTCAGTTTATCCCTTTACTTTATAGGCAAAGCTAGTACTGACTACTCGCAGGCAGACAAATAAACTAACCAAACACATGGTAAATGCCAGGTTCTTACAAGCATAATGGGAGACAAAGAATCTTTATTCTGTTATTCCCTCTCAGGCCATCAAGAGTGCCTGCTTTACATTCATTGATTCTTGCTTCATCTCAAAGGCTTATTAAAAGAGTAATTCCAAATTAGGAGCTTTTGAAAGCCAATTCCTATACTTCGGGCCCCTGAAGCCTCTCCTAATGGCTCTATCTTTCTTGTCTCCTTGTAGCATCGCTTCCTTTCACTTTTTGCTTTCTTTGTAGTTGAGAACCTTACAACTCCAGGCACAAAACCACAGCAGGGGTCTTGCTAATGGAGAGAGCTTATAATGTTATTACCAAATATCCTGGTAAAAGTTAATTTTACACTCGCTCTAGGGTTGGGATACATTAGGATCTGGCCACAGAGTTTACCCAGTGCTCACATCTGAATCTTTCCTATATCCTCTCTATAGAATTCTAACGTAAAAGACACTAATGAGACTAAGCATTAATTTATAAAATAAAATCCTAAGCATCAAATAGTATTTTCACTGAAATACTATAAATGGCTTTGAACCTGTCTTTTCCAACCTGCTCCTGTCTAATCTGCAGCCAGGTAGTAAAACACACTATGCCTCAAGACATAGGATGTTCCTTCTTGCACCATACCACACCCTACCATATAATCCCTTACCCGACATTCAGAGGGCCAAGATATAAATAAATGCTTTTGTTTGCAATGCAGGAGGGGGTCCTATGTATCTTATCTCCTCAATTTTTTCCTCCCCATTCACTGCCTGTCACTGAGAATGTTTTTTCTCGCTTTCCCCACAAAACTTATAAAGCTACAAATCAAAGAGTGCAGAGAAAGAAGAGGTTCTCAGCAGGTTGCAAATATCATATCTCATTCATTTAGGAATTTGTCAGCTCAATCACCCACAGTCAAGGTTTGGGGAAGAATTACTGGGATGTGACACAGTATGTGGGCTGGAGTTCAAGGAAGCTAATGCCGAGAAGTCTAAAAGCTGGGGAGGCTGCAGCCCACGCCCCAGCAGAGGAAGGGAGTTCAAAAGATGGATTTACAAAAGGAAGGGCAAAATGTCATACTTCTATGGAAAAATGCAGGGATAAAATTTTTTGTCTGATTACATGGTATATATAAAACAATGGTGGGAAATGCCCTTAAAGATGAGTTTTTAATGTTCTATGTTATGTTATATTTGTTGTTATGTTATATTATGTTATGTTATATTATGCTATGTTTGTTATGTTATAATAAGTACTATCATGCACCTATGAGAAACACAACCAGTATTTGTTAGGATTGCCTATCAGATAGGGAAGAAGGTCTTATCTGCCTGAAAAACAAAAACAAACAAACAAAAAAAACCTTCAAAAGATGATAAACAAACTCCTAAACAATCAGAATCTAGGTCAGTAGAGTGGCTGGTCTCATGTGCGCATGTATGTCTTTATCAGTTTGTACCTCATAACAATGTATGACACATGCACCAATACAAAAAATAAAAACAAAAAAATAAAGAGCAGCTGGGTGAACCCCAGCTCAGAGTTTCTTTGAAACCCTTCCACATGCATTCATTTATGTATTGGCTATGGCTGCTTGGGTGTTATTACAACAGCAGGGACTGTGAGAGTCTCTATGTTATGGCAGGAACTGTGAGAGTCTCTATGTCTGAAATTATTTACTCTCTGGACCTTTATAGAAAAAGTTGCCAGTGTTTCCTCTGTGTGACTGATCTGACAAATTTGAACACTTGGCAATACATTGCTGGCTCTCATTATCTTTTGGTAATAAGGGGGCTGTCTGCACTTCAAAGTTAAGATGGAAGCAGAAGCCTAGGATAGAGAGTGGGCAAGTATTTTCAACTGCACAAATTTTCCTTTTTAAGATCTGGCTTCAGGATGGGTCAGGTTTGATGTAACCTGTAATGAGACCCTCAAATGTTTGTGCAGACCATACTTTTCTTGGAAGGAGATTCTAGCGAAAGCAAACAATTTAAAAGGATGCTTTCTTTTTGTGAATTTGAGTCTTTCATAGCTCCGTTTAAGATTCTTTTCTTGCATAGAAAGGTTTGTTCTGATTTTATTGTAGTTGTAGATATATAGTGCAAGAAGGTGAGAAACAAAAAAAGGGAAGATAAACAAACAGGTATGATTATAAGAGACATCAAGAGTACATAGATGCCAGAAAGGGTCTAAGGTAAGATATAACTTCCCAGGTACATGTTCACTTTCTTTGTTGTTTTGTTTTCTATTAATTGTAACACCTAAAACACTATGTCCCAAGGAACATAATTATTTCTGAAAAAAAAAAAATGATAGCCTCTATTCTTAGAATCCTCACATCAGTTAGAGGTGGCTGCCATCTGATCAGACATTTTCAACAGGACTGATAATTACTAATGAGCTAAAACTTCCAGTGCACAAATTATCATGCAGGTGACCTCAAGGGAGATGAACTTTAAATAATTGTGGGTATTTCTCTTTTCTTAAATTTTTTTTTATTGGTGCATTATAATCATAAGTCTTTGTTAGGTATAAGCAATTGTTGTTATTTATCTAACACTAGAATTGCTCCACCAACCCAGAAACCAGAATAACTTGTTATAACCATATAAGTCTTTGGATAACTCATAATTGAATGCTTTTTTTTTTTTTTTTTTTTTTTTGAGGTACTAGGGATGGAACCTGGGGGCATTCTACCTCCGAGCTATAGCCCCAGCCCTATTTTTTTTTATTCTTTATTTTGAAACAGGGTCTCACTAAGTTGCGGAGGGCCTCACTAAGCAGCTGAGGCTGGCCTCGAACCTGGATCCTCCAGTCTCAGCCTCCCAAATGCTGGAATTACAAGCGTGTGCCACCATGCCTGGCTCATTAATTGAATAATCGATTTTATAACCCTTAGAGATCAAGTTTTTTGAAGTCTTTTTGATACATAATAATTAGTCCACTTAACAAGTATCTCCTGACCACTTAATATGCTCAATATACAAATTCCCTTCCACTGCTATGAAGGAGATAGGTAATTATTTCCTATAAAGGAAAGCAAACACTATATAAGAGACAGTGTAGCATAGAGACCAGTGTATGGGAGCTGTGGTCTATTGCCTTGGATTCAAGTTTTTTTTTTTTTCCTACTTCTTTGCTATATAAACTTGATAATTTGTTTAGTTCCTCTGTGCCTTGTTAAAGATGTTTGTTCATCTTCCAGAGATGATAATTATAGACCTTAATATGATTGCCATAGGATCAAAGAATTTAAGTACTTTAACTCTAAAGTACTTAGGACTATACCCAACTATAATGACTGACGATAGTAAATGCTCAATGAATCATCACTGGATGAAGGAACAAAGATGTGAGAGTTGCATACCTACCAGAGAAGGTCTTGAAATCTTTTCAAAGGACTTTATTCAGTTTTGTATATGCTATCATTAAAAGTTGACACACAGGGGTAACTAGTTATCATACCAAATTAAGGTAAAATATTGCACTATCAGAAACCTGATCACAGAATCTATCCTGCCAAATTAGAAGGAATAATAAGTCCCAATACTCTTCCTTTTTAGTTCCCGGATCTTTCAAACTCTTTCACAAAGCAAAGACTAAATATCCAACTGTAAAATGATCTTTTAAAAAGCTACAGTCATTTTCTGCAATATAATGGTTGTCATGCTGTTTTAAATGTTAATACACTAGTTACTCTATGAGAAAATGTAGAAGCAAAGGGCACTGACATATTTCACTGTGCAGCTGGTTAATTAAAATGCATCAAATATATATTGTAACTAAATAAAATTCATTACATTTTAAAAGTTACAAAAACACAACAACTGTGCAATGGAATTGTGCTGTAGATTATAATGATGTGCTAAGAAACACATCTACTACAGTCTTTCAAAAGCACAAGAAACAGAATTTGAAGACCTCAGAAATATCCTGTTTACCTTCAGTGTTAGGAAAGGAGGGTTATTTTTGACAACTCACTTTTGAGGACATAAAATTTATCAAAGCAGACATCTTCATGAAGGCCCATGCGTAACTTCCCTGACATTTACCTACAAAAAGTGAGGAACCCCAGCTTGTTTCACGCTCTTCAATTTGCCATGAACACAACCACAACATAATATAAACGCCATTTTACAAAGGCTTCCTTAGAGCATCAACAATGCTTTGCTTGCTCCAAAAATAAGTTCATGATAATTCCAAAACATAGAATTTTCTCTACTGTGAGGTGGCCACAAGATTTTCTACCTCATCATAACTGAAGAAGAGATTTATTTTGTGTGTGTGTGGTACTGGGGATTGAACCCAGAGGCATTCTACCTCTGAGCTAAACTCCCAGCCCTATTTTATTTTTATTTTAAGTTGATGAGAGACTCACTACTTGCTGAGGCTGTCCTTGAACCTGAGATCCTCCTGTCTCAGCCTCCCAAGTACTGAGATTACAAGTGTGTGCCACCACGCCTGCTTGAAAAAGAGATTTAAATACAGTATTGAGCTGTGCATTCAAGCAGTGTGACCAGTGGTGTGTCAGAGACAGTTTATGACTGATTTTCATACTTTCAGGGATTTTGCAAGGCAGTTGTTAAAATGTGGCTATTATAAAAATTAATGCATATAAAATTGCAAACATGATATTAAAAGCAAAGACAATAAAATTTTGAAACTCACTCCCTCCCAATTATTTTACTATTGTCTATGCTTTGGAAGTTTTTACATGATCAAAAAAACTATATAGTGGGCTGACGAGCATCACTTTCCAATTCTAAGTTTAACAGCTTCATATAGGTAGCCTGAAATCAGCCATGGTGGGAAGATTTTACACTACGGATATTTACACATAAATTAGAGCTTTGTGAGTGAGTGTGTGTGTGTGTGTGTGTGTGTGTGTGTGTGTGTGTATGCATATGCACTGGTTTTTAAATATTTATCAGTAAGCTGCTGCACCTAGGTCATAATCAATACCTTTTCCTTCCTTCCTTCTTCCCTCCCCCGTATTTATCTCCTCCCTCTTTCTCTTTCCTTTCCCTCCCTCCCTCCCATCCTCCTTCCCTCCCTCCCTTCCTTCCTTCTTTCTTTCCTTCCCTTTCTTTGTACTGGGGATTGAATGAAGGGGCATTCTACTACCAAGCTATACTTACAGCCCTGTTTACTTTTTACTTTGAAACAGGATCTTGCTGAATTGCTGGGATCTCACTAAATTGCTGAAGTTGGTTTGGGATCTGTGATCTTCCTGTTTCAGCCTCCCAAGTACTGGATTACAGGTGTGCACCACCATGCCCAGCCCTGTCTCCTTTCTTTCATCAGAATATTCTACTTGCCTCATAGACCTTATTCATTTTCTATTGCTTTTCCTTTTCCTTCTTACCCTTAGAAGAAACAAAGATCTACCCTGGTGTGACTGAAACACATTACAGAAAACCTTGTGCCTTGGTATGTTTTCCCTTATTCAGATTAAAAAATGGACTTTTAAATCTTACAACAATATTAATCTAGTACCCATTTTATACTTACTTCATATTCCCTTGCTCAACTCTTATGAGTAAGGTAGTGAATTTATTTAAAAAGGGTAATTTTCTTACATTTTAGTATCAAACAAACCAAATCTTTCCACGTAATGCTTCAAATTGCCTGAGTAATCACAGGTAT
Source organism: Graphiurus murinus (assembly GCA_004027655.1). Classification (NCBI taxonomy): domain Eukaryota; kingdom Metazoa; phylum Chordata; class Mammalia; order Rodentia; family Gliridae; genus Graphiurus; species Graphiurus murinus. Next base: position 250,328 of record PVLC010000169.1, on the reverse strand, counting down.
GATCCATCACTGGGACAATTAACTGAGTACTTTCTTCCAATTCTGTTTCAAGAAATTTGGACTGATTCTCAGAACTAAAGCTATTGTGTATGCTATGTTCTTTGCAATGAGAAAAAAAGTAATTCAAATCCAAGGCAAAGTGTTGGCTCTCTAATGCTTCCATGAATTAAAAAATAAAATAAAATATGTATCATTTGACTCAGAAAGATCAAAAGATAATCTTACCTGAAAATATGCATGAAGTGGAACCAATAAGTTAAAAAGCTTTTTTTCCTTCCTTAGATGCCTTGCTGAACATATTTATATTTTATGTTAAAATACATGAGCATAAATGAATTTTGTAATAAAATACATGCAAACTTCCACAAACTCATCACCAATTTAGAAACCACACTGCTCTATACTGCAGTATGATGGTGTCCCTTACAAGTATTTTCTGAAAACAATCTTCTGTTGATCTGTTTTGGAAGAAAAGGCTTTAACTAGAAGGTTGATGAACAATGGAAAAACTCTTTGGAATTTGGTTCTTCCGTGAAGTCCTTTAACAGTAAGACAATTTTATCATGCCAAACCAATCAACAAGGGTTTCTTATTGTTGTCTGATTATTATTAGTATTAGTTTCCCACTATAAGTTTTGCTTCATTAGGTAAAAGGGCAACTTAAGACTTCCTGGCGCAAACCACAGTTATCAGTAATACAATTCGACTGAAAATTTGTTTTGCTTCTTTGTGAAGTTCCCTAGGAGTAAGGTTAAAAGTAGAGACAACAGGGGAGTGAGAAATAAAGGCATAAGATTTCAAACCACATATTACAAACAGAGAACAGAATCACAGAACGACACAACAGTGAACTCCAAGACAAGATGGCAAGACAGATATACCACACAAGAGACACATGCTTGACTACTGCGCCAAGGAAAGAAAATACAAGAACAAAACCACACAGAGATGCTGCAACAGCAGCTCTTGGGGCTGCTGTGACCCAATGGAAAAAAATAACAAAAACGAGAACCCACGAAATTATAACTACAAAAGAAAATTATCCCCACAACTCATACATGGAACTTGCTGGGTTAGCCTGGATGTGTGACTTGGATGAAACACAAGATGGCGCCATTACAGCTCATGCACTGTTGATGGAGGCCATGGTTAGTGGATTAGCCACAGAACTGTCACGGCATGCCACAAAATGATCCTGGCTTGTCCAGAAATAAAAGATATGATATATATTCTGTATCTGCAATAAAATTCTTTTTATGCCATCTGGAGTTTGTGGAAAGGGGTGTGTTTCTTGGTTTGTTGTTTCTGCATTTTTTTTTTCCCCTCTCTCTTTTTTTTTTCTGGCTCATTTGTTCATCTTTTCAATTAATTGGTCATAGAGGAATGGGTAAAGGCAAGTGGCCTGTGCAGATATGGAGGAAAATAAAAAAGAGGAAGGTAGAAATTAAAAGGAAAAATATGCATAGGAGAAAGAAAAGGAAAACACACTATTTCATTCTTTTGTACACAACTTTCTTGGATTTTGTTGGGTTTTGTTTTGTTTTGAGATAAATACTGGAAGGATATGCTGAAGGGGAAAAATTCAAGATTAGGATGGCAAGAAAAGATTTTGTTGCCTTATTTGATTTGTATATCTATATATCTCTCAGTATTTAAAAATGATTATAGTTATTCATAAAAGTATAGCAATGAGTTATAAATAGCCATAATGACCAAAATACTAAATATGAATCAAAACAAAAGAAAGTAAATTGAACCACCAAAAATTCATGCGGCACAAGATGAGGTGAAACGACAGAAAATGTTCTTCAAATCTATACAAGATATATATCTATTTATATATATACACATGGCAATGTGCATATATGGATAGATATATCTGTATAATTTTTTCTTTCCACCCTTCCCAAGGATAACTGAATTATGGAATCACCATTATAATTATGATAAAGAAGACAAAACCTAAATAAAAAGTAACATGCTTTGTTTGCAAAGTTAAAACAGTACCATGCATGTCTATGTTGGCTGATGCTAGTTAAGAATGATGGTGTGAATTTCTGTGTAAACACAGGACTGATGGTAGGGGTTGTTGTTAATCTCTGCTTATATTAGTCTAATATTGTTTACACTGTGTCTACATATATATGGAATGACATGCACTATATATTTGCTATTCACACATTTTATATATATAAATATACAGTACATATACTTGGGGCTTATGGGAGAAAAAAGTTTAGAATAGAAAGAATAAGAGGAAACACAAAAATGTCTCCTTTAAAACCCAATCCCTCTTTATTTTCAGGGGGGACTGGATTAATGATTTCATCAAGCTCAATTCTTAGTTCTCCTTGCATTGGCATTTGAAACCAGGAAGTTCTCATGAGTTTGGCTTGAAATTCTCCCTCTAACACGCCCATCCTCACCCTATCACCTCAGAAAGCCCAACCCTAGATCATAGTGTACAGACGAAATTCAAAGTTTATCACTGAACTGCACTTATTTTTCAATCATAATAAATGAGAAATTCTGTGTCCCTAAACTAAAATAGAGAAGAATACTCTTTGTTGTTAATTAAATCTGTCCCTGGTTAGCACTATCTGTGATTTTTTTTCTTTTTTTTTTTTTTTCTTCATGTTTGTCCTTAAAGAAGGTATGCTAGTCACTAAGAGAACTCTCTCAGAGTTCTGATAATATACTGCATTTTCATTCATTGCCTACATCATCCCTTACTTTCCTTTTTCCTTATTTCCTTTTCTTCTTCTTATTTTTGTACCTACATTTGCTAATAGATTGTGAACTCCTATAATTCTGGTCTTATTTATTTCTGTTTTTTTTCTAGAACCCATTTTTGTGTCTGTACATAGTAGTCCTACAAAATGTTATATAAATATGTAACTTATTAAACTTTAAATAGAAGTATTTACACTTTGATCTCATTGCCTCCCTTGCTCTCCTTCCCAACATACTGAAAACCTTAGGTATTAAAGTTGAATAGAATTTTTTTATGTTTATAATTTTTTACTCAATTTGCTATTTATTTATTTATTTTTTAGAAAATTCATAATAACGGTCAATACTGGAGTGTCACTGAGTAGGTTTTTCCTATATTTACATAGTATACTACTTCCTATACCTACATAGTATGCATACGTCTATTCTTACTCTAATTTTTAAAACCTGTCAATATTAGAATTATTTTGGAGGTACTGGGGATTGAACCCAGGGGCATTCTACCTCTGAGCTACACCCCAGCCCTACTTTTAGTCTTTATTTTGAAACAGGGTCTCACTAAGTTGCAGAAGGCCTCACTAAGTAGCTGAGGCTGGCTGCGAGCTTCCCAAGTACTGGGATTACAAGCATACGCCACCATGCCCGGCTAACATTAGAATTTTAAAGGGCACACAGTTACTACAATGGCTAAACTTAACTTGAATTGAGGAATTGCGTTATAAAAAAGTGATACTTAACTCATGCAATGGGTTAATGAATGAAGATAGGAACTATATCATTACATTAAAAACACTATAGTCCCATGAATATACTCTTTGTAGACCAATGAAGGCAATTTGAAAATTGATAGGATTTAACGGAGACCTAAATATGTGAATAATTGTATGCTTCTGTGTACATTGGACATCTATTTTAACTTAAATGCAACAATGACAAATGTCCACAGTCAAGAGTGATTAATTTAATATATATCTTTATTCCTCTTTCTAAAGCTAAAACATTTGCCTCAGATTACTTTCATTTTCTGTCTATTAAAAGTGCTTTGAAGTGGACTTGAGCTCTTCAAGGTGAAACTCTACATACTTAGAAGCTCCAAGCCTTCTATTCCCTTTCATATAAGTTGTTCTACTACTTATTGAATAGGCACTTGACTAATGAAATTTAAACATAATTCTATCTACCAATCATGTGTTTCATTTTGGAAAAGTCTTTCTAAAACTAAATGAATAAATAACTAAGTAAAAAGCCACTTTTTTGTAATAAAAACATAGGTTGCTAACTCTTGAAATTTGCTGGAGACACTAATATGAAAAAGTGTATTTCTATAAACAAAGCAAATTACAAGTAGCATACTGAAGGCCAATGACCAACATTTATGCTTATATCATTTGTAGATTCTGATAAATAAGATTCTTTCTTCTTATCATTATTATCCTAACATTTCAACTGCCTTTTTGTTTCGTGGTACTGGGGATTGAACACAGAGATGTTCTACCTCTGAGTTACATCTGCAGCTTTATTTTATTTTTTATTTGGAAACAGGGCCTTGCTAAGTTGATGTGAGCCTCACTGAGCTGCTGAGACTGGCTGTGATCCTTCTGTCTCAGCATCCCAAGAACTAGGATATAGGCATGTGTCACCACACCCAGCTTCAACTGCATTTTTTTTTTTATCATGATCCAGCAAATAAAAACTAGATTAATTTGGTGAGCTTTTAAAAACTGAGTGGTGCCAGATTTTCATATTATCAATACCGTACTGAGGGATCTCAGACTGATAAAGACTAAGAACCCAGTTCTACCAGGAAAACACAAATACAGACGTGCTCTTGGTTTTACGCTAAATTTAATGTAGGTGAGGACAAATGTGAAGATTGTAGATTTGAAGAGTGAAAATATATCTGAGAACTGTTCTGGGAATAGTAACTATTTTGTGATCTCCTTTTACTGCCATTAGTTTAAACATCTCCTTCAACTAGGACAATGGTCCACACAGCTCTATTGATGGAGGGATGTGTTTCATCTTAGCTTCTTTTTACTGTCGTCTACCCTCTGGTGGAAGTGTGATCCCTTGGGATTTGCTCAAAGAATAATGAACAAAATTGAAAGGGTGGGGCGAGGAAGCAGGAGCTGGTTAATTGACAACCAGAAAAATGCATCCTTGGATAATGACTGATTGAATCAATATGTCTGGTAAGCAATTCCATGCCCATTTCTCAAGAGTAAAAGGAATTTCTTTTTTCTTCTCATCTGCTCCATCACCTCTACTCCCAAGTCTCTTAGACTTTTGAGACTAAATAAAATCCAGGAACCTGACAATTTCTAACCATACAAAAATAAATCTAAGAATACAGTTGTTTTGATGATATTTCTATTTCCAAAGATGGAAATATTAGGAGTATCAGAAGTAGGGAGAGAAAAAGAAGAAATGGAAAACAAATTTCATCAATTTCTCTGATTTTCAGAATTCATTCTCACATTTTAGATCACAGCTGTGAACTCACTGAATATCTTAACTTTTCTTTGGCTTCCATAATATCTAGAAAGAATCCCACTTCCTAGTGGTTATTTGAACCCTTTGCAGCTCATCCTTTTTTTCTTGCTGAATCAGAGATGTAAGAAGAACAATGAAATATGAATTTACTGCATAAATTAGTTTTCATAGAAATGTAGTTGAGAAAGAAAGGGTTTGTATAAAAATAAAAAGCCTGAAATATTAAATTGATACTACTTTATAAATCAGAAGCCAAAATCCTGACCATCACTTTTGGGCAGTTAATAGTTATTCAAATATTTTTCTGGATACTTTCATTTGATACAGATGGCTTGATTTAATTTCATTGTTTAAAAGCTCAATTCTGGGTACTTAAAATATTCAGAAAAATGCAATTATAAATGACTTATAAAATGATCTTATTCCTAAGGGGGATAAAAAGTAATAGGGAAAAAGAGAGAAGAACATTTATTTTCATTGGAGTAATACAGATTTTGTTAAGAAAACATTTATTTGTATAAAATCATAGACTTTAAATAATTCAATAGATTTATTTTATCTGTTTAAAGGGCTGAAGGTAGTGATAGGAAAATGTTCTCCAATTTTAATTTGAGATTATTTGATATTCTGAGACTCAAACTAATTCAATCAACAAATCTTAATTGATATTTCACTCTGGGTCTTGCTCTCATGGTCTAGGATTTTAAATCATTTACATATTTTCCAGAAAATAAATGCATCTCCATTGGATTTGCAAAGTTTCTAGGCTACTATCAACTAGGCTCCAAAAATATTTAAGTTGTCTTTAAACATTATATGACTAACCAAACTATACCAAACTTGGTGATTCTTAAATGTCAAAGTGTGTTCTGGTCAATTGTTTGCATTCAACTCAAAATCAGAAGTATCTGGTTTAAAGAAAATGAAATTAGAAAAACCATTTAAAACTTTTTGTTGTTGTTCTGGAGGTTGAACCCAAAGGTATACTACCTCTGAGCTATACCCCTCAGATCTATTTTATTTTAAAACAAGTTCTAAGTTACTGAGGACCTCCTCACTAAATTGTTGAGACTATCCTTGAACTTGCAATCCTCCTGTCTCACCCTCACAAATACTGGGATTACAGGCATGTACCACCAAGCCTGCCATCATTTAAAACTTAAGATCCACATGAAAACAAAAATTGTGCAAGTATACTAAGTATACTAAGCTACCAACTTTATGAAATGTGAGAGCTTCAAATGAATCTAAATTAATCAGAATATAACTTGTAGAAGTAGAATGCCTCATAAATAAAACAGGTACAAAACAATAAGCTTTCTAGCAAACTGAGAGAAGACAAGGTTAAGTAGGGTAGACCAAAGTCTGGGTAATTAGTTAAATTTAGTGTATTTCTATCAAGTATCAGGCCTGAGATAGAGGGAAATTACAGAAACTGAGGTAGTGAATTGGTGTGATTGAAAGCAGAATTTTAATCTTAATGTTCACATAGAATTGCTGGATTCATAACTTATGTCAAAGTTATGTGAATGTCACCACTATCCATGATTGTACAGGAAGTGGACGTGTTTTCCCTTTAGGTAGTGTAAAACTAGCCCCCAAACTGGTATTGCTTCTGATGTTAATTCACATTGTCTTTGGAAGCTGGAAAGGCTATGGAGATAGTTCTTATGTGAAGAAGTCCTGATAGTTCTAAGCAGATAACCCTCGCCAGTGTTAATCAGGTCCCTGGGGTGAACCTCTTCTCTTTCTGCATCAGTAGGAATATCTATCTCCTTCTTTATTAAACACACTGCTGTCATATTCCCTTGTGTATCCAAATCACTCACCAGGAATATTTTATGGAGTAAATACATTTAGGAAATAGAAATGTTCATTCTTCAAATGCAGTGAGTTAAATTATCCCAGGCAGAGGGGATCAATAACAATTTCTTATAGCTATGTGTTAGTTCTCTCAAGGTGGGGGCTCTGCTACCCACTTTATATATTCCCTCCTATGTGCCCCTGCAGAGCATAACAGATTGCTTTAAAAATTGTTTGGATCTCTCCACCTGTCCCCTACTACTCAAAAAATACAGGCATTGAACTTCTGTCCTCTGCATTTGAATCACCTAAAACAACTGTGCAGCTATTACAAATCAAATGAACTTAGTTTGGGGCAATTCAAATTTGGTACTGTTCAAGTTCAATATCAAATGGCAATATGTAGCTACAACCTGGGGAACCATAGAACTTGTGAATATGAAATCTGGAAAAGCCCTCACCTTATTATGGGGGATATTATGAAGATGAGTTTGTGGGGATAGTTGGGAGAAAATGGTGGTAATATTTCAGAATAACTAAGCCTCAATTTTTATGATACAAAATCTAAAAATTATATAAATATTGCTGCAGATATCACTGCTAAGACTGGACAAAAATCAGAGAAAGGATAAATAAAGAATACTAATTAAAGTCCAAGTACCTTAAATGGTAAAAAAAAAATCAGTTAATTTAACATAAGTCTTCATATAATGTCATATTCATATCTGAGTCTTTAATATCTAGCACATACACAGTTGGTCCTCAAAAAATATTTGTCAAGCTAAATTATGTCAGAGAGGTAATTTATAAAGTGAAACTCTTTATTCTATTTCCTGACAGCTCATTTATGAAGGTATTAGAATAAGAAGGACTCAAATCTAGAGATATATTATATCTTGCATGAATGTTTAGAAATATTTATTGAATGAGTGAATAGGTGAATTAATTTTTGAACAAAACTTTGGTGCCCAGGATCTGATATAGATTGGATATATCGTCCCTTTAGAGTTCAGCCCTCACTTAGCATATAGAGATTATGATCCAACAACCTTAAAAATTCTGACTAAGAAGGCCACATTTATCCTGCTCTCACCCAACTGAGGAATAAATCACACTCCAGGACAGGAAGACCAATGAATTACTGGTTTGTCCCTGTGTAATGCTAAGGATGTAAACCCATAGAACTTCCTGTATCCAAAGCCACTTGCAAGAAACAAAGCAGTCAGACTTCATCAAAATTTGAAATCTTATGAATAAATCACTTTGGGGTAAGAAATTGAAGATTTTTATTTTTGATATATTATCTTTCATGAAGCCTAAATTTCTTTGGAATTAGTAAAAGAAAATGTTTAATGGCTTGCATTTTCTTACAGAGAAGGAAAATAAAATTAAAGCAACTCAAAGAATCAACTGGAAGATGTTATTTCTTTCTCTTAGCTTTTGCAGAAATAAGATCCTGATCCAACTTCGGCTTTTAATTTTATTAAACATACACAGAAATTCGATGATATCTGTTCTCTATTATATACATATGAATGTTTAACTGATAGTAAGTCTCAAAACAAACGACTTGGGAAAGTTGATAGGAAATAATCAGGGACTTCAGTTGCCTGCTGGACATTATATCATCTATATAGCTCACTATAAAGAAAGACCATAAAACATCAAAATGTATCTGGGTCCAAACAGGGAACACATTGAAGCATCTAACTGCCAAAGTCCACTCAACTTTAGCACAATAGATACATTTTGAAGCATCATAGCTGTTGACATGGCATGGTTCACTACTAATTTTGTGTTTACTATACTATATTGCTGCACAAGTTCTTTAGACATACAATAAACAAAATTAGTATGAATATAATACTATGTCAACTGCTGTTGAAATCCCATGGAAAAAAATGTTGGTGTATTACTTACTTATTTATTCATTCATCTATTTTTGCCATGTAAGCTCAAAGAAATTAATGAGATTTAAGTGACATTTACCAATATTTATGGCTCCACTTTGGGTTCATACTTTTTAAAAAAATTTCATTTCAATAAAGGCTTCTTCATGTCCTCATCCCCTGCCAGTTTCACAGTTGCCACTGGCTGTTGTACATTGACTACTTCAGGGGCTCATCTGTGCATTCGATTTTCCAAAGTTGTATTGTCTACCATGAATTTTTTTTTTTTTTGAGCTATCAAGGGTCATGAAATCTCCCTAAGGTCTTGTTGCTCCTTCCATGGGATTTGATGCTTTGATTTATAAATTAATATTTATATATGTATCTTAATACATATATAGATATAGGAAATATACACACATTAACACACTATAATATATATACAACACATGTATAATCACATATATGTATGTATTGTTTTTTGCAAATGAAAAGAGAAAGCAAGCAAAACAAGACTGACCTGACCTACCTGTACTCGGCTCACATTCGACAAAGTCTTCATCATCACTTGAACATTCAGCAGATGAAACAAGGTCATCTGAGGTTGGCTGTTCATGTTGGAGGAAAATGATATGATGGGGGAAGAGAGAGAAAAAAAGAGAAAGAAAAAAGATAAGGAAACCAATATACAAAGATATCAAAGACTTTCCATTGTGTCCCACCTCCATCATTATTGCTGTTTCTTTTTTCTAAAGAGGGCCATGCCCACAGGATGGAGAATTCTCAACTCCTCTGGACTCATGAATGGCTCTGGGTCCAGACATTTTGTGTGGATTTTCTGTGAATTTGTGGTACTCAATGTAGTTTCAGGAAACTTGAGCCTATTCTGTCCTTGTAAATCACATTGTGCAGCCTGACTCTTAATTTCAGGACTGAGAATTGGGGCAGAAGAAGGGCTGTTGCAAAGGATGGCACTAGAAGAATCAAGCCAATGCAGAAATGCACTGTGGCTTAACAGAGGGTTTTCAGTTCATATGGTGTGTGGTCCCAAGAGCCTGATTTGGTGGTTGTGAATCTATAGGCGGCATAATTAAGGAACACTGTGGAATACAGTCTGCTTGGGAACAGCATAATGGCTTTTCTCACTAGCAGTGATTCCTTCTCATAATTGCTGCAATTGGCTGAATTAGTAATGTGGACTGGCAGACTGATAGAGCACAACAGCCCCTGGACACAGGTAAGGCTGTTCTTAAGAGAGCAGAAAAAATTTCAGGGTAACAATAGTAGTTCAAATATATATGCATATTTTAGGATCCCGAAGAAACTGCTCAGTGCCAGAGAATCTGTTATAGGAAATACAGAGAACTGTGCATTGGCAGTAAACAGGGACCTTGCCACACAATAGGTGATAAGACTGCCTTCTGGTCTTACCTGGTACATGCTGCATACATAATAAATACTGTTGAATGGATGAATGATTTACAGATCTTATGCAAAAAAAAAACCAAAAAACAAAAAACTTTTGACCTACTGTGTGTAGGCATACTCAGTAGATTACTTGTTTAATAAATGTTCGTTTCTCTTCCTTTTTTAAAAAATTGTGTGTGTGTGTGTGTGTGTGTGTGTGTGTGTGTGTGTGTGTGTGTTACTGGGGATTGAACTCAGGGGCATTCTACCTCTGAGCTACACCCCTAGCCCTATTTTTATTTTTTTACTTAGAAAGAAAGTCTCACTAAGTTCCAGAAGGCCTCACTAAGTTGCTGAGGCTGGCTGCAAACCTGCAATCTTCCTGTCTCAGCCTCCCAAGTGCTGTCTCTTCCTTTCCTAATGTTAATATTGAACGGCTTTTTAACTTTATTATTCCTAAAGGCACTGAAGTCTGGATCCATATTCAAGAGAAAAAGCTAATAAGAAAATTGTTTCCCTGTCCACTAAATAGTTACTATAAGCTGCATGTTAGACATGCATACTTACTTATTAGTTATACCTGTTATTAATTAATTAAACTCAATTCTCAAAAACATTTTTTGAGACAGGGATGAATAGCATATGTTTAGAGAAAACAAAAGCCAAAAAGGTTACCCGATTTGCTAAAGGACATACAGCTAGTAAGAAACATACAAGGGATTTAATACTTAATGTCTGTTTGTGACACAATATAGTCTTCTTTGTACCTTATCTTCTATATTATGAACTGACTTGTATTTTCCCCCCAAAATTCTTATATTGAAATCCTAAACCACTACCTCATATTGAGTACATTGGGTCTGAAAATGGTAATTAAGTTAAAAGTAAGTCATTAGGTTGAGCCCTAGTTCAATATGATTGGTGTCCCTATAAAATGAAATTAGGACACAGATATATAGAGGAAGGAGTCCATGTGAACACATATGGGAAAGATGGTCATCTGTAAGACAAGGGAAGAGGTCTCATAATAAGCCAAGTCAGCCAACACCTTGATCTCACACTTTCAGCCTCCAAAATTGAGTAAATAAATTTCTGTTGTTTAAGTCTCCAAGCCTACAGTATTTTATCATAGTAGCCCTAGCAAACAAACTCACATGACAACTTATACACTTAGTATTTCCAGAAAAACATCCTTTTTAAAATAGATACACTAGATATAAGATTACTGGACAGGGAAAAAAACAGTAGAAAAACCACATTAGGTAATCCATTTCACTTCATTGACAGTGGTGAAGGTGCCTTAAACCACATTATTGATCTTTATTCTACATCTGACAAGGAAAGATACCTTACACCCTGTCCCTTCTTGAGGTTAGAAATGGCAATTTCAACCCCCCCCCCCCCAATTACACACTACTGAATTGTATGTTTCAGGTCCAGCAACTCAAGCTGGCAGTGATATCCTGGGGCACAATTACTTGTATTAGACAAATGAAATGCATGTTTTCTTGTTGTCAGGGGGCCCTATACAAGTCCACCACCAGTTACTTATTGAAATGAGGTAATAAGGGAATAAATGTAAACTGTACAAACAGAGAAGGCAATTATAAGAGGCAAACACCATATTGGGAGGGCCACAAGCATTGCTTGATAGTTCTAGAGCCTGTGCTCTCCATGAAACCAATAGCTCCTTCTAAGGCAGCAAAAACTGGTTTGGGCTGGGAGAGTGGATCTTTGATACCACAATGATTTGAGACCCTCCAAAACACCACAGTTGAATGAATGACTACACAATAATCTTTGGTATTAACATTTTATAGAAGTATAATTATGAAAAAACTCTGGAAAACTTCATGGGGTGGTCATTAAAAGGAGTTCAGAATACATTTATAAAATATATCAATTAGAAATTTATTATAAGTGATTTGACTATAAGAAACTTTCAGAATGGACCTTGTAGGGCTTTGGCCTCTAATATTGTGTGGAAAAAAGAGAGTTAATGCAAAACAGTGAGCTTTGCATGAGAAGTGAAAGCCAGACAATCACCTCTAAGGTCTATTGAGCAAATGTTCGAAAACAACATGCAACTCCAAATAGAAACCAAAACACACACTATCTTAATATTATTGGAATTTTAACTCAATTCCGAGAGCAATGTCTTCATTTTCATGAATCAGAAGAAATGATATAAATTTTCAGGAAAAGCACTAGACTTTGAGATTAAAAGGATATTCATTATTTTCCTCTCAGTGTCCTCTGTCCTCCTCTATATGACCCAAGTTTCTTTCCCCCATGATTGGTGCAGTATTGTTTAGAACCCCATTGTCCTACTCCATTTGGACCTCCAGTTCCATTTCAAGGATGGGATCCTAACTCCCCTCCCCATTAACCCTGTATGCCTATTCTTTCACATTATGAATCCTGTTCTCCCATGCCCCATATCTAAAATATTTGTTTTGTGCTGATCTTCTAGATGAGTATATATAACTATAGTCTTCCTCCCATGTAGCATAAGTCAATGTGCTGGTTGCCTGTATCAACAGTACCTAGACTCAAAGAAGGTTAATTGTGTGGAATTCTGGCTAAGTCTAAGAGCAGGCCTCACTCTAGACTAAGCACAGCTCCAATCCCAGCTCCTCCACTTACAGACAGAAAGAGATGGGGTAGGAAAGGTGAGTTACTTCACTAAATAATGAAATCAAATAGCCAGTCAGTCACAGTGATTCCAAGTCTGGTGGCCACTACTAGTTTATTAAATTTGGTAACTGCCTATCACCCTATCTTTATCTTTATTATTTATCCCCTATTAGAACTGTACATTACTGATAATTCATTAGCTCTATTTTTATGATATGCACACCATTTCTTGTTGCACCTAACCTAAGGATGGGTAAAGAAAAATATATTCATAAAGAGCTTTAAAAAAGTTATTGGGCCGGGCGTGTGGTGCATGCTTGTAATCCCAGCATTTAGGAGGCTGAGACTGGAGGATCTGGGTTCATGGCCAGCCTCAGCTACCTAGTGAGGCCCTCTGCAACTTAGTGAGACCCTACTTCAAAATAAAGAATAAAAAATAGGGCTGGGGGTATAGCTTGGAGGTAGAATGCCCCTGAGTTCAATCCCCACTACCGCAAATAAATAAATAAATAAATAAATAAATAAATAAATAAATAAATAAATAAAAGTTTTTGGAAGATGAATTGTTTCTAATGGTGTGAGAGCTAGCTGGTCTGTGTAGGTCTTAGATGTGTCAACCCCTTCCTTTCTATCCCTCAAACCCCATCTTCATCATTCAGAGCCACAGCCAATTTAAATACCCCAAACAATGACAAATGTCTAAATCCCTTATTGCCTAATGCAGACAGCAATGTTTTCCCAGAGAACCTGGCATCTTATACTGGCCATGCCTGTGCAGTTTCAGAATTTGCTTTGCCAGGAACATCAAGGTTTTATTTGCAAAAGACTGAAGATTAAGGATGTTCACATAGGAATTTTCCTTTTTACTACTTATGTCTCTGATACCTAAAACAAAAATTACAAACCAAGGCTTTGGGATGAGATAGCAGCTTAGGATCCTATCCTAAAGTAATGGCAATTTAATTCAAAGTTACTATTAGAAAACTCAGGACTTTCTTTTAGCAGTGTTTTTGGTTTGTTTGTTTGTTTGTTTTGTTACTTTTTCTATTTGTGCTATTCCTCAGATATAAACAAATACAGGATCTAATGCTGAATCTTGAAAGAAGGATATTTATTTTATGATTGGTTCCCATGACCAGTGGAGAGTGCTACACAAATGCAGATACATAGACTCAGAATAGGATTGGTACAAGTAAAACAGTATAGCCTTAGGTTGTGTGTGTGTGTGTGTGTGTGTGTGTGTGTGTGTGTGTGTGTATTTTCCCATGATCACAAGCATTTTTCACAATTACTTTTAAGAGTAGTTGGTACTCCCATGAAGAAGTAGGTATATAAACTATCAAGAATCATGGCTATTCTTAACATTTATTACCCGCTATATTCAGCCTTCTTATTAAGTAGTTAACACTTTAACTCTTTTAGTACTCATAAGAACCAAAGATATAAACATTTGTGGTGACATTTGCTATTTAAACCACCCACCATCCATGTTCTTCCAGGTAACAGTCTTGCTTTAGGAAACTCTTCTGTTTACAGTTATGTTGGGACTGTCTATTGTCGTACCTTCTGTGTCAATTCCTCCGGATTTTTTCCCTCACAATAAACATCTAGAGCTCTCATAATATCCAGTGGTTCAGTTTAAAGTTATTACAAATTAGAGTTCCCATATATTAAATACCAATAGTATTTGCATGTTATTCAAGGAATAACACACAAACTACCCACAAACCAAAAAGTTTGATAATGGCTGGGCAGTTAGGTCCACTGTGTATGATTATTACATCATCAAGATGCTTTGTGTATGCATTCATCCATTTGCTCATTCATTTATTTCTCTAATAGATACATATTGAACACTTATGTAGCAAGCACTGTACTAGTTATGAGGAACAGAGTGATAGATAAGACACTGACTCTGCTCTGGGAATTCAGTCTTTGATGAGACAGCCAAGTAAACAGACAAACTCAACATAGTGAGCTGAGTGCTATGACAAGAGTAAACATGATATGCCAAAGGAGCAAATAGCACGAGAGCAGAGATGTTCCCCAGACAGAAGACAAGTGCAAAATGAGCCCTCAGGGATAGGTGGTGGGGGAAATGCTGAAAGCCAAGGCTGTATGCTTGAGAAAAAGGGCATCTGGGGTGAAATAAACAGTATTTGCAAAGGGTCAGAGGTATGCGGTATCTCAGTTTATATGCACACCTCTGAGCACTACAAGGGACTGGAGAGAAAAGGTGTATTGGAATGACAGTGTGACAGCTACTTGAATTATCCTCTTGTCCTGGAAAACTTAGCTAATAAGAATGAATTTTATATCCTGCCCTATCAGACTCCTCTCCTTCTTCCCTGCCCACAATTCATCAGTGTCACCTGTCATGTCCCTTTGAAAACTAACATACATGGTTTTAGAATGTGCTGCACCAGAATAAAGGTAACTGTCCGCTTCCCCTCCCCTCAGTACAGATTAAAACCCTTACCTTACTTTCTCAAAAGAAGGAAAATAGTCTCCTGCCCTAACATATTAACCAAGTCCTATATTAAAAATAATAATTCATACTACTCTATTTTAAAATATGTGTTTCATATTTTTTAATCCACATGTTGAAATTACTTGGTTCTGTATTAGGTCTCGTAAAACTAAAGATAGGTATTATAATAACTTTCAATAAAATATTTCTCTGGCAGTAGCCCTCTTTATTCTTTTCCTGAAAGTTTTTTTATTGCATTTATATTCTTTTTTTTTCCCTCTATGAATGCTTATTGAAATTACTTTAGAATAAAACTGGGACTGAAGAAAGCTCAAAACTCTGTCCACCCAAGTAAATTTATGGATCTATTTGCCTTCCAATTCTTTTCAGTTTTGCAAGCTTGACTTCTCATTTTCCTTCAGTGAGTTATCGTATCTATAATCACCTGCTTCTAATTATTTATTGTGCAGGGCTCTACCCCATCTCAGCTCAGGAATGGTTCAACACTGTTCTTCATTATTATCCATGATTTGTTATTGAGAGCAGTGTCTACTGACATGACCAGAACTATTCAAGACAGTTTCAGTATGTCCCCTCCTGACTGCCCAATTGGCTTTTGTGACTTCAAATTCTTACCTTTAGCCCTTTGTCTTATACTGGTAGTAGGCTAATCACTTGCGGGGTGGGGGTAATCAATTTTCTCCACTCAGCTCCTTGGAAGCACAGTTATTTGGCAGAGATTAAACATAAGATAAAATAAGTCCTGCCACAGAACAGCTTTATGAAATTATAAATAACACACTCAAGAATGATGATCTCCTTTCTTCCAGTGAAAAAGGAAAAGAAAAAGGCCCATAAATATTCTGAAGTCCCACAGAAAACAGTCATATATCTTTGCAGCTGCTCCATGCTAAAAAGAATTAAATTCCTTCAAATGCTTGGTGTTTTAGATCTTTCCCCTTTACACTTCCATTCTGAGATGGAGTTAGTGTCTTAAATACCTCATAGGAGGGAGAGTTCTATCTAACCACCTTATAGATATTCTTTTTTCTACTTTAATAAAGCATTCTGGAAATATTTTTAGTACTCCAATATTTTACATACTGGGTATAGGTAAATCTATAACTATAAATAAAAATTAATAAAATTTAAAATGCTTGCTCATCTCATTTAACATTTATTTACAAAGCTTTGCTTTCTAAATTCCTATTACACAGCCTTATTTTATGCTTAATGGTCTCACACACACACACACACACACACACACACACACACACGTGTGCCTTGATGATTTTTATGTTAAATCAAAAAAAAAGCAACCCTGGAGCTTGTTAAGTCCATTAGGAGCCTTTATTCCCTCCTCTCTTCTATCCCCCCCCCATAATTTCACATAGCTCAAGCTCAATCCAGAAACAACCTCAGAACTCAGTAAGACTGTATTCATGTGAAAGCTTTACTCATTATATTCTGACTAGATACACCCTATCTAATCATCTTCAATAGAAGCAACTGACATTGTTATGACAAAATCAAACATAAATGATTTTAGCTTGTCATACCCAAATGTGGAAGATATAGTGAGGTTGGTCCTGAGCAATAGTGATGAAGAGACAAAGGTCTTGTCTGGCTAAGGTGCTATCTCAGGTGATATTGAATCCTATCTCTATGTGACCAAGTGTCCTGATGGAACACTATCCTATGAATTTTACAGTGTCTTCCAAGGTTCATGTCATAGAGGTTTTAAAAGATATTATTTCCTTTTTTATATCTACTCCTGGAAACAATCATTTGACAAGTAAGACACAACTACACGAATATCTTACTTGGCTCATATTTCCATGGAATAATAAGGCTTTCAAGAGAATTGCCTTGGGTTCAAGATACTGCATTTAGTCTGACCAAAATTAGATAATTGGAACAGAGCTTACTAAGAAATCTGAATTAAATACAAAACATTGTTCCGGGCATATGATTTTAATTTTGCTTGTATTTACTCATTCAATCATTCATTTTTTTAATGATATTTATTGACTATGATGTGCTAATTACTGGGCTGGACATTGGACAGGCGCATTCCTTGTCCTCATGGAGACCATAAGCTACTGGTATTTGAGCCAGGAAAAAAACAAAACACAAAAACAAACAAACAAAACCACTGGTAAACCACTGTCTGCAACATTACAAAAATCTTTTACTCATCTATTGTCCCCAAAGGCAGTAGACTATACCAGAATCCAGTGAAATGTTTTCTGCCACTTCCCTAAAACCCCTGCCCACCTCCGTTGCCTGTGTATTTTTCTTTCTGTTTTCAACAGTGCATATACTAGAATACTGACTATACTAGAACAGGATAAAGAACAACATGGTTTATAAGTTTTGATAATGAATTAGCCTTTAAGGAAATCCCTCTGCAGACTCAAGATTTAATTAATGGTGGAAAAACCAAGCTAAGTTCAGCCATATCTTTTGCTAAGGTTTGGGGTCCTTTTTCTATATCCTGGAAGTCTTCAAGGATGATATTAAATAAGTGTGGTACAGCATTTTTGCTCTTTTCTTTCCACTTAAAATTTTTTTCCATCTGTTCAATAAAGAGAAGGGTGGATCAAGAGAAAAGGGAGGGAGGAAGAAAAAGAGAGTGGGTGGAAAGGGGATTAATCTATCTGTTGTTCAAGGCAGACTGACAGAGGGAAGAGGAGTATTGAACCACAGAAGATTAACCAAACTTCAATGTACCTTCCCAAAAGCAGGAGGAATGTAATGCTACGTGGTGTTCCACTGATAAGCAAATCCCTCTAAATCCTTTCAATTTATTTCTTGGCCTGAAGAAATTACATATTATTTAGGAGACAGAAAAAAAAAAAAAAAGCCACCCCACCCCCAAGCCCACATCATCTCTAGGAATTCAGATTGGGTGCCTATTGATTATATAAACAGCTTATGGCTGTTTTGTTTGTTTGTTTGTTTATTTATATTGGTGCAGTCCTCTCTAGGATCTCTAGGATTGCTATTCAGGAAGACTTGGCAATATTTTGATATTAAATTCTTTTTGGTTTTCACCATAAAGCTTGTGTTGAGTACTTGGGCTCTAACCATTAAAAGGGAATGCCAAAAATTTATCTGACTGTCCAAATATCTGATCTACTTTCATTCCTTCTGTCGTGTGTGTGTGTGTGTGTGTGTGTGTGTGTGTGTGTGTGTGCACTCTTGAAGTGGAATTTCCTTTCTAAATGAGCATTTTATTCTAGTGTTACCACAAAAACTGAGGCTCTATTTTTAAAGGGAAGTGGCCAAGGCTGTATACTAATGTGACATACAAGTAGTGATGTGTGTATCGTACCACTTTGTGGATATTATAAAACCATGCACGAGTTCCCATCATGGAGATCACCAAAGTGTTTTTGAGGCAGAGATTTTGATACTATGCATTGCTCCATCCTATTTGTTATTCTACATTTCAGGGGGAAAGAATGGGTATTTGAAAACAAGTAGAGAAAATTGAATTGGATTTCCTTGTAGGAAGGTATTTCTCTTGGTCCCCCATCTTGGTAGCATAATCTCATCACCCAAGGAGAAACTGTCTTTGTGGTGGGCTGAAAGTACAGCTGAGAAGACTCAACAAGAGAAATATTAGAGGAGGGCAAACAAGGCTCTGTGCTCACATTGACCTCACACTGGGTTTACTGCTCTGCTCTCACTGTCCTGAAATTCTTAGGCATGTTATCTTTGAACTTGTGTTTTTGTTTTGTGTTTTACTTTTACCAATAAAGTCTAATAATGAGAAAAGATCACACATACCCAGATTGTACAAAATTCCCATGGGAGACAGTATTCTAATGGATAATGGCTAGACCATATATAAAAATAAAATTTTGCTTTATAATTTTTAGCAACCAGCCCAGGAAGCTGACCAAATAGTCATATACAAGTAAAACTCTTAGTTTTTCATACCATTATCTCTAACAATCAGTTTAGGAAGCCAAAAAATGACCCCTATACAACCAGCTTCAAATGGCCAGGATTTGGTTAATAGCAGATTGCTTCCTTTATTTTTTGTCTCTACTTTGAATTTAGGACCAATTGAGAAAAGCCATGGAGTTTGATGGGACAATGGACCATGTGTGCAAGCAAAGGATATATATATATTGTCACCCCTTTCTTGCTACTCTAGGTAACAGAGTGTCTTTGATGCTTCATGAGCACAGGAGTCTATGGACCTACCATGTATGGGAGTGATAGGAATAAAATATCTGTATTTGAATGCATCTCCCAATATTTCTCATTGGGAGGTTGGTATTATCTTCCAGACAAGGGTGGTTAGGAATAAGTTCTCAGTCCAAATCTGACTGCTTTTGCATTTCCCTGTTTTAGGGATCCATATCACATCTCTGTGTAATAAAAAGCATGTTGCATCTATGCATCTATTAAGTTGGACACTGGTAGCCCCAACAGGCCACTTTTTCTCTTAGAACCAGAAGTTGCATAGAAAACAGAAAGAAAGTAATGGTGTTCTCAGAAACAGGAACTTACAAGGAAGCCTGTCACTTTCTTTCTTCCATCTCAGTATTTAGCCAACCACTTACACCAAAAATAATCACACACAAGGAAAGAGAAAGAGGGCAACCCAGAGACCATTCCCTTTTAGTCCTACCTTATTCATCAGTAAGATGAAGTTAGAGAGTGTTGCTAGATTGTGTGTGGATAAAAAAGTGAAACAAAAATCAGGAAGTCAGTTGGAGGTAGCATTTCTACTCTTCTGGTGAGAATAAAGTACATAGGCACATAAGAGTTATAAAGTGAGAACTCTTATTTTTGTGATTCTTCATTTGAGTTGAATGCTCTTAAATTTGCATTTGAAACTAGTTGCAGAATATAAAAATAAATGGTAATGTTCATGCTAATAATTTAAAATTTTAATTTTTCTTTCCTTAAAATGACATTCAATTGCAAATAAAAACACTGTGATGAGTTGCAAAAGAGACTGTGGAAGAAAGAAAAAAAAAGTTTTCTATTTCAGTGCTTTTTCAAGTAAGGCAACACTTAGTTTTCTTGTGCACAGGTTTCTGCAAGTTATGTAGCCACTCCTGAGAACAGTTTTGTAAGATGTTTTAGAACAGGCCAAAGCAGTGTGACATGGTTTTCAGAAACTTAAATTACGACAAATAGTTTATGTTCCTGAAACAGTGTCCCTTGTGCTTTTTTCTCACCCTCATCCTTAACTAGTTTTATACTCTGAAATTACTTCGAAAGAAACAGCACAACCATTCTATACTAGTATGGTGCTTTTAACACCCACATCTCTATCTTTATGCCCCTTGTTATCTGCCTAGACTCATGTTTAATAATATTGCAGAGGATATCCCATAAGGTCACAGCTCTTGTGTATTCTCATTTCTTCCTAATTCTGAGAATTCTGAGTTTCAATGCAACTACTTTAAAGTCAATTGAAGAACATATAATTTTCAGAAAAAAAATTACATATTCTTATCCACATAGTAGGGTCGATGGCAAAACCAGAATTGAGAATTGGCCCAACAGAATCAAGAATCTTTGCTAACATTGGCTTTAAGGAAAATGACCCTCTGAGAACTTTGAGAGCTGGGCTTTGAGAGCTCGGAAAAAGTGGGCTGTATTTCCATGCTGCTCTCTTAGGAAGTAAAAGTCACTCTACAGAATGATCATCATCTATAAAAACTGTGTCAGAAAAATATGTTAAATTTGAAAGAAATCAATATGTCATTTGCTGGGACTTTTTTTCTTTTTAATCTGAGAATCTTTATTTAGCTTTTCTGTATTTTTTTTACTCTTAGTCTTCAGGATAGCAAAAAAAATATTTTGTTTGTGCATGTATTGATTCAGCCACTTTGAGCAAAAAATAAACAACTAAATACAGCAGAGTAGCTTTAATGACAATCTTTTAGGGATCAAGATCTCTAAGAAACACAGTCTCTCGTTCTAGGTGACTGGAAATAAGCAGAAATCAATAAAACAAGATTACTGGGCAATAAACATGAGAAGCCAAATTCATAATTTAAGAAATTTCTTTTCATGCATTCATTACTGAAGAATGTACTCTGGCTTTATTCTATTTTTACAGCAGCATAGATTTCCTCCCAGCATGTACTCTTTTCCTTTCTTTTCTATTTTTTTTCCCCTTTTGGAGACATGCTAAAAAAATATCCTAACATATATTCAGAGGATCTTACATTTCTAAAGGTTCTTAGAGAATCCAAAAGACAGGAAATGTGCTTAGACACTAGACAGTGAATGACTCCTCACAGTCTTCCCATCCCATATATTTTTATAGCCAGCGACATGCAAGGTGAGAAGGGTTTGGTATATAACATGGACTTAAGTAGGGCCTGATGAGACACAGTTGCTGCCTTCAAAATGTTCACTGTACAGCAGGAGAGGCAACTTTTTAAGCCACTGTTGATAGCACCCTCCTCTTCCTCCTTCCCAGGGCTGGCAGTGTGACCAGCCTAACCCAGCCTCTCTAGACCAAGTTTTGAACAAGGAAGTGAGCTAGAGGATATTGAAATGCTCCTTATATTCCTGATAAAAAAGATAGAGACTTGGCTGATGAAACTGCTTTCCCTTCTTCCCTGGGTGTGGATGAGATATCTGAGCTTGCAGCAGCTATCTGGTGACCCTAAGGTGACAAGCCTGAGGGCAAACAAAACTACTGAGAAACTGACTCTGATATTATCAAGTGTAATATTGTATGCATCCAGTCAGGAAGATTTCTACTCTCCAGTCTCTAGAAGTCTCATTAGCTAAGAAAATGAGCCTCTCTAACATTTTTGTCTCTACAGGTTTCTGTTTCCAGAAGTTAAAAATCAGTCATAATGGAACCAGCAATCTCTAGAGAGCAGCGGGGACCAGAGAAGATGCAAGTCTTCATGAGAGGGGTCTCTGCCTTCAGTGTACAGTAGTCATCAAGAGCAACATTTTAATACCTGGAGTGGGCTTGGGTATCAGCCTGATGAGGAAAGTGCTTTAGTGATTACACTGCTCACCAACATGCCAAATCAGTGGCATAAATGGAGTTTGGATCAAGAAAGATCATTATGAAATTGAGTGAGCAGGGAGGAACATTTTTGCCTTGGTAAGGAAAAATATTTCTGATTAAACATCTTTTAAGCATCAGCAATCAACATATCCCAGACTGAATTGATCGTCTCCTCCCACTGCTGCTGCCCTCGTCTGTCTATGGTGTCATTATTCTCCAGGCACAAGCCCAAACCCTCAGGGTCATCCGTAAATTCTCCCCACTCACCACCACGCCTCCAGGCACCAGGTCCGCCAAAGCTCATCTCTAAAATGGTGCTCTTTTTCATTTCTACTGCCATGATTGCTTCCCTGGATGAATTCTGAGATCCTCTAACGAAGCTCCCTGCCTATGTTTAACTCCCTTTCTTCAGTGAACTCTAGAAAGTGTTGCCAAGATAGAAAATATGGTTTTCATGGGTCACTCTTCTGATCCAAATTTATCTCACTGTTTCTCAAATAAAGTCCAGACTTAAAAAAAATTCATGAAAATTCAAGAACCTCCACCTCTGGGCTCCAACATAACTTATAGCATTGTCATATATGACCACTTGCCCCTACAAAGGCCTCCACATTCTGGCTATGAAATAAATGTTTGTATTCTCCAAATAAGTGCATTAAGTTCTGGATTTTGGTTTGGGCCTACACTGCTCCTTATCCAGTTCTATTTAAACTTTGTTCCATTTATACCTTCTGAAATTTTACATGTCCTTCTTTGGGGTCCAATTCAAATTCATTTCATGCAGCTTTTTCCTGATCCCAAGGCTGAAAAAAAATGCAAGACTTCTTTTAACATGCCAACTCAGGATTTTCTTGGAATCTAACTTAAAGCACTTATTAAATTTTGACTTATGACATTTTCCCTCTACTTGATTGCTACTCGAGGGAGGGAAGGGATCTTGTTTAGAGGCAACTGCAATATCAAGGGAAAAGTGTTTTTGGACTCAGCAAGCATGAACTCTACCATTTATTTATTGGTGGAAGCCCAGGGCAATCAGAAGCACTTTGCATCATGGTTTCCTCTTCTGTAAATGTGAAACAACGACATATGCTTTATGCTGTTGTTATATACAGTGGCAGGGATATCATTAGCTCAGAGATGTTATTATTATATGACTGGCTGTTCATATTACAATATTATTTATTATTGGTTTGAAATTACCCACAGGACTATAGTGCCTGACCAGAGCCTAGCTGCACAGAAAAATTTAAGTGGATAGTAAGCGCTCAGGGAATGTCTGCTGATTTAAATAGAATTGAGTGACCCAGAAGTCATGTTTAAAGTTTGGAAATTATAGGAATGGAAGAGGGGAAGTAATATTTTCATCCTTGTGGAATTATTAATTATGACCTTTGGAGACATCAGGGGCAGAAATAACTTTACAAGCTGGTTGTCAAGAGTGGAGTTTCCCCATCCATGAGTGAATGGATTTAAATAATGTGTTATATATACACCATGGGAAAGTATACCTTAAGAAAAAAAACCAGTAAATTCTGTCATTTGTGAGAACATGGATGGACCTAGAAAACATTATGCTAAGTGAAATAATCTAGGCATAGAAAGACAAATACTGTATGATCTCATTTATATGTGGAATGAAAAATGCCAAATACATGATAAATATCAAAGAAATGGTAGAATAATGGTGGCTACCAGAGGAGAGGGAAGGTGATTGGGAGGAGAGATTTGGTTTAAGAGTGAAGTTTTAATAAGATAAGAGAAATAGAGCTCAGTGATCTATTGATCATGTCATTGTAACTATGGTCAATAAAAACATATTGTGTATTTAAAAATAGCCAAAAGAATGGATTTAAGTGTTATTACCACAGAGAAATAATAAATATTTGAGGTGATGAGTATGTTAATTAGCCTGATTTGATCATTCCACAATATATACCTATATCAAAATAGCACATTTTACTCCATTAATATTCACAATTATTATTTGTCAATTACAATAATAATTGCCCATGAACAACTTTGATTGCAATTCAACAGTCATGTAGCAGGACTCAAATCCTTACTTGTAGGATTACAGGTTTAAAATAAGTCAAGTAGCATGTAGTAGTAATATGGAAATTGGGACCATTTAGTTCTTTTTGTTTGTATACTGAGGATTGAACTTAGGGCATTCTACATCTGAGCTACACCCTTAGCCCTATTTTATTTTTTATTTTAGGGTTTCACTACGTTTTAGAGGGCCTCCCTAAGTTGCTGAGGCTGGCCACAAACTGCAATCCTCCTGTCTCAGCTCCAAAGTACCAGCTTTTAAGCATGCACCACTATGCCTGGCTCCATTTAGTTTTTGAGTAGACCAGTCTTCTGTAAAAAGTCCAATGATTTGCCAAAAAGAGATTTAGGGGTTTTGCTTCTCATCATTCCAAACATTCCTGATTGGACAGAACTCAGAAAGGACCTGTGATTCTTTAGACACATTGGCGCTGTTTCTTTTAAACCCTTAAGTGAAATTCTTTACAGAAGGGAAAGTAAGACCAAGTGCAATCATTCTGAATAAATGCTCTGTAAAATGACTTCAGCAATTACACGGTTTGCAAGTACCTCTGAGTCCATTAAGATAAACATCTATCTTTGGATATTCACATTAATGTACTAGACTGCTCCTTCTTAGATAAATCTTAGTTGAACACTGTGCAGTTAACACAGTTTGCCATCCCTTGCTCTTCTTCCCTTCAACGCACACAGTAATGCATGCAGGGGGGATTGTGCTTACGTGGTGTGAGTTGCTGAGTACACATTAACACACAAGGCAGTCTCTAAACACCTTTAAATGCAGAATAAATATTCTTTAAGTTTTAAATACCTCCATAGGCTGAGTACCCAGGAACACATTTGGACTGGACTCTTAATTTCCCACATAAGCAATATCTTATATGCAAAAGCAATAAAGGCTTGTATGTAAAATAATTTTAATATGCTTCCAATTGCTTGGCACACATAGGTCTAAATGAAATCTAATTCCCTGGTTACCCTGCTATGAAAAAAGTAAATCTATATCTATTTATATCATAGAATATATATAACATATAATATACATATGTATTCTCTATACACACATACATATAGCCATATCTCTATATTAAGTGTGGTCCCTGATTTCATTAACTTTTACAGCTAAATTGAGAAAATGCCTAAGACTCCCAGCACTTATTTGGATTATAAGTTTCTCCTCTGCTGTGGTGAAGGTCAGACATAGCCCATGGATGGTCTATGGCCTTAACTTTATTCTGGGGGTGTTACACTGGCTAGAACGATCTCGACAGGAGTAATATAAAATTTAACACTTTTTAATAACCAGTGCAGCAGCAGGAGAACTGTTTAATCAGAACAGACAACAGTCATAGTGCTGGAGCTGGATCCTGAAAGCCTCATCTGTCCAGAGCCTCCAAGTGCCTTATGGTGGGGGGTGGGGACAGAAGGGTGTCCTGCTTGGAGACGTGCAGGTGGCTTGGGAGTAGAAAACATTTGGGGACCATGAAGCAGTAGCTACTTAGCAACTCTTATCAAAGCGTTTCAAAATTTTACAAACGTAAGCAGATTGTTTAGCAAAGGATGCATAAGAGTCCATGGTGGTATATACAATTTGTTTGGGAACAAATTCCTCTGCACTGAGAAAAATGCTGGTCCCTGGTGGTGAAGGGTGTCCCCAATTATGTCAAGGCTGATGGCTCAACTCCACTTATTCAGTAGTTCTTTTCTGAGCTAATGCTTTGGGAAAAACAAAAAAGGTATATGAAGTGACCCAGTCTTGAAGAAGCTAGTAATTAAATAGGTAAATATTTGGAATAATTATGTTGAAATAATAATGAAAAGAAAAAAATGTGCTGTGAGGAAATAGCAGTGACTTTGTTACATTCTTTGGGATGGTCAGAGAGGAATGATGGTGTTTGGTTTGGGGCTTTGACAAAACAATAGGGTATCAACCGACAGAGTTGGGAACAGACAGAATAGGATAGTGGTACCTAATTAATGATTACAGCCCAGAGAGTTAAAAAGGAAGGAATGGGAATAAGAGACTAACTTGGTTTGGCTGGAACATAGACTAAGTATAAAGAAGTTGGGTAGTTGGATGAAGTTGATGAAGAAATAGATCTCAGTGATCTATAACATGACATGGTGACTACAATTAATAAGAATGTATATTTCAAAACAGTTAAAATAAAAATGGATTTTAAGTGTTCTTATCACAAACAAATAAGTGTATATACATATATAAAATAAGCATATATAAGTAAGTATATATACTTATTATTTTATTGGTGCATTATAATCATACATCTTTGTGAGGTACAAGATGGTAGAGGCATACATGCACACAAGTCTCAGTTAACTCTTCCCCATTCCCACTGCATTCCCTCCCCCATCCCCCTTTTTCAAGTTCGGTTTAGTGACTGACTTTGATATGTTTGTGAATGAATATATATATATGGAGAGAGAGAGAGAGAACATACATTAGAGAGAAGAGGCATTGATGGCCCCAGAGAACCCCACCTCTGCTACTTGAGAAGACAAATCAAATCCAAAGTACGATAATGGTGTACCAGAAAAGTGATCTCTTTATACAAATGCCAGCCCAGATTTGTTTAATCCTAGAAGGAACGCATGTTTCAGGTATTTAAAGCTACTATTCTGCCAAACAAATTTTCCCTGCTGGGAACAATCAGCTGAATGGGGACATTAGCACAAGTGCGCATACTTCAGAGATGAATGGAAAGTCCGCTTCCACCTCTTCTTAAATAAAGTCTCTACAAGTAGGTGAAAGGATTACAAACAATTCTTATTGGTGGGTAAGAATTCTCCTCTCTGTTCTGAAATTCATCCTGCAGAGTTTTTCAGTCTTTCAACCGAATAAACTGTTGAGCCTGAGAGACAGTTAATAAAGCCCCGCAGAGTTACTTTCAGCCCTAGTGGATGTGATTAAATGCTAGGTATTTGGAGTGGCCATGTTCACACTTGTGTGTGTGTGTGTGTGTGTGTGTGTGTGTGTGCGTGTGCGTGTGTGTGTGTGTGCGTGTGTGTGTATGTGTGTGTATGTGTGTGTGTGTGTGTGTGTGTGTGAAAGAGAGAGAGAATAATAAAAACATAAAAGGGATGTTAGTTTTAAAGGTCTGATAGATTCCCAGCTGGAACACACTTGCTGAAGAGAAAGTTACATAAAAGAAACTTTGGCAGCTTTAAACACCATCTGGACCATGCTGTGCTCATTTGAGCTTTACCTGTTAAAAAAAAACACAGGCAACACAACAAAAAGTACCTACAAATACAACTAGAGAAGAGATTTTCTGATTCTTTGGAGATCAGATGCTCCTGCCTTCAAATCTTTGCATTGTATCTCCTTCAGTCCTCTTTGATACAGGGATATATTTCTTTTTTAAGGAGGAAAAAAAAGCCTTTTAAAATCCAATCTTAATCTTTGGAGAGAAAAAAAAGGAGACATGCAAAAATAAGCCCAGAACCATTTAAACCTTTTTTAATAAGAGATTTCTAAACAAGTCAACTACTTTCTCTGGTTTTTAGAAGTAAAAGTAAACTCATGCATCCCAAGTCCCTTGGGAGTAGCACTGGTGTCTCCAAACCTTGAAGGATCATGCAGCCAATGAAAGAGACAAGAAAGCAATGATACTGAGGGCCTAGAACTGAACCTGGGACCAAAACAACAAGGTACTAGCCACAGAGCACACCATACCTTCATTTTCATATTAGTTAGTTATGGCCAAGGTTGAGATATTTAATATTCATGAGATAATTAATGGGTAGAAATGTGTTTGACTCTTGCTTCAATTTTTCAGCTACACAAACATCCATTTCCATCTTTGACATCAACAATACATTTGAAGGAGAGAGGTTTGAGGGAGGGTTTAATTACATCCTTTTATTAAAAGGGAAAGCAATGTTTTCTCTCTGGAGATCATTTTCATGTGAAATTTAATTGTCAAGGCTCACAGCACCCCCTCAGACCATTTTTATTTTTACTTTTGCATTATAATGGTGCTGAGGGGATTACAGAAGAGGCAAAATAGAAAAGGTCAAAGAATCAATGAAGAACAAGAGCTAGGAAGCAAGCCTTCCTCACAAAGTGAGCACTGAAGTTTAATCAGCAAAATCCAACAAAGCACAATCAGCTGTGGTAAAGGAAATTCAAAAGGCACACAGATGACACCATTGTGATCTTACATAATAAAATGTATGCAATAATATTATTTTCAATCATATTTTTATGTTTTAAAAATTACTGCTAAATAGAGTGGCACCCAGGAAAAGTGTTTGCCTTTGGAATATTTGAAATTATATTCTTTTAAAGGGGTTGAAATGTACTTTGACTTTCTGTGCTTTTTTTTAAGTGAATGTCAAAATAATGTGATTAGAGACTAAAGCAATGGGAGTTTGGGACTATAGCCCTTTCCCCATAAATATCAGCATTTTGTCTTCAAGGGACAGGAAAGGAGCAGGATCATAAACAGATAATGACTTTACTGAATAGCAGGCTCTCTTCTTTCTTTTTTTTCTTTCTCTTTTTCCTTTGTAAAAAAATCTTCATCTGATTCATAAAAAAAATTTAGAATATTTTAATTTCTTTTCCTACTTAATAACAGTAATAACTTTCTGGGTCAAACATTTCCTCCTAGGTAATGAGCAGTTAGATGAAAAGCTGGGTAACAAAGACTTACAAGCCTAGCCACTAACTGCCAATTAATGTCCACTTTATCAGTCAGTGTCATTTAAATGTAACAAGACACATGCCAAGCTATCCACAGAGGGCTGCATACCAAAATCATATCATTAAAAACACACTTCCCTGAAGGCAAAGCTCTTGGGACATTTATGCTATCACAGCAGTCATTTTTCTGAAAGATAGACAAATGGCAATGGATATTCTTTGTCCTGATGCTCCACATAAGATCCTTGCCTGAGAAAATGAATCCCCTCAGCTCCCTGGTCTGTGAAAGTGGACACCATGCAAAGATGTGAAGAGGACACTTCAAGGAGCTGCAGAATCCAAACACTCTCCTAAACATGTGGCCTGCATCCTGATCTCTTTGGGTCAGTGTAGACCTCCTAAAAGTGTCATATTGTATAATAGAATGAAACTCAAAAAATTCAAACTCAGATAATTGCATTCTGTGAGTTTAATAGGATTCCATTTCTTTGCTGCCAAGCTGTTGTAATCACATGTAAGTTATTCCCTATGGTTAGTTCCTCCACATTCCTTGGCAATATTTTGGATATTGTGGCTAAAGGTTTTCAGACAATTGTAGATTGATCATAATATTATATCATATATAATAGATGATGAAAATCATTATCCTATACCAAGTCTCTGTCATTTATTCAGGTTTTTTATGCCCCTAATGATTTCAGTACATACAGGAATAGATAAAATGAGTATCATCCATTTCCCATACAATAGCAATAGGTGAAATTAGTCTAAAAATGTTTGAGATAATCATGCTTTTCATTTAATAGGTATTTCACCCTCAGAATACTCTTTACATATGACACAGAGCCCTATCATGATGGATCTGAGGTTATATTCTCAGTTGTAACACAGATGGGTCCAAACCCAGGTCTCTTGACTTTCACCTTCTATTTTGGCTTTGTGACACCAAGATAAAGGAGAAAGACCTTTGATTAGAAGATACAAATCTGGCTCATGAATAACACAGAGAAGAGAGAAGGGCATTCCATTTCTTCTAAATATTATTTAACCTGTTTTTGAAGCTTCTGCAAGATTTCCTTGTGCCTTGTGCCAAATACATCCTTTTAGGAAATAAAAATGCACTTAATACTTAGAGTACACCATGCTTTCAAGGAACTGAAGGGTTTTCAAGCTGTGGAAAGAATCCAGAGGTTGTCAGCTACTAGTGGTTATGAATGAGACAGGTCTGCTCTTAGGCAGGGAACGTGTCCTGCAAGACTCTTCACCTGTGACAAAGCTGTGAAAAGAGAAATTGCCCTGCTTCAAGGCATTGGAGGCAGCATAGAATTAATCTCTGTAGAACACTTGGGAATCCTTTCACCTCCCACCTCCACATCCACAGAAGAGACAAGTAAGTACTTTTTGCTGAATAGCCCCAGTAAAGCAACAAGGATGATCTTGGACTTTTGCTCTCAGCAGTGTAAATACTTGACTATTAGCTTTGGTGCAGGCAGTAGTGGAGTGGGGTTGGATTTGTATGGAAAACTGCTTCCACAGCAGTAAATTCAATTTGTTTCCTGAGTCCTGCAACATGACTGAACTTCTCCATAGCTCTGCTCCAAACTAAAAAGGAAAACCAGATTGAGTGAAATGTAGAATTTTCTAATATCCTCAAAATGCTATGATGAGAGCTCAGAGATCTGGAACCCTGGGACACAGAGAAGAACAAGAACTGGACATGAATCCTTCTTGCCTATCTACTTCCATGTAGTGCAAGCAAAGTAGTGAACACTAAAACCAGATGCAGTTGCTTAGTGACAGATGTCAGCTCACTGTGTTCCTTTCTTACCGCCTGGCATTCTTCAATGTGTTATATACATTAAGATGCATTTTGCCCCTCCTCTTTTTCCTGTATCACTTCACCAGTGATAACTGGTGAAGTAACTTCTCTACTTCTTATTTATTTTTCCCAAAGTCAGTTTTAATTTATATTGAACTAGATCAAACAACCTTTCATATATTGTTTGACTAGAGATTGGGAATTACATAAATAATGGATAGGCAGAAAAACTGAATATCAAGAACCAGCAAAAATAACTTTAGCATCCAATAAGACTATGTTAAACTCTAAAATAATTATGTTAATTTACAGAGCAAAGCAGATCTATATCTAGTCTTAAAGATTTAATTATAACATATACATATATATGTGTATGAATATATATATGATTACTTTATATTCCCATAGAATATATATATAATATAAGTAATAAAAGTAATATATATTCTATGGAAATATATATATGTATGTATATATATATTTCTTTGAACCAAAAGTTTCAGTGTGCTTGGATTTAGAAAGAGGTGCACCTTACACAAGAGTCTGGATAATATCAGTGGTTTTATAAAATAAATATTCTTCACAGTGTCTTTTAATGGTACATGATTTAAATGTAACTCAATTTTCTACATTTTATATTTTTTGGCACTGAAATGATCCATAGGCATTCAAGATCCTTAACTGAAGCCCGGTGACTCCAATGATAGTTGACTGATAATTTTCTAAGGTGGAAAAGGTGAATAATATACACCAGAATGATTTGTGTCAGTAGCATTTTAAACAAAAGTCTTTTTGTTGATCAGAAATCGACTTATAGAATGTCTCATCTCTTAAATATCCCAATTTGAGATTGTGTCAGACCCAGTCCAATTACAGGGTAAAGATTTTATAATTTCTAAATAATAAATCCATGTGGATTTGAAGCTGGTGCATAAATGAAGAGCCAAAGCTGGAGTAGCAATCTCAAAACACACATCAAGAAGACAACAAAGAAATACCTTCTTAAAAAGTGCTTATGAATTGTCTAGTTTCTCCCCCAGAGGCCAGTCAGGTATCTGTATAACTACAAGTATATATTTTGTTCTTTGGAAGTGAATAGGAGGATGGAATTTTGGGCTTCCTATGCAAACATTGTAAAGAGAGATAACAGTTAAATTATGACAAAGTCTCAACCTGACCAACAGATAAATATTGCACATGATGTTGCCCTATTAAGGAATGAGTGAAGAAATGGATGCTTCACTGTGAACCAACAGCTCAGGTTGAAAAAGAAAGCTAAAAGAATGATGGCTAAGTATAGCAGGACTCCACATCCACAGGGACAAACTTTCTAGTCATCTGCCACAGTTGTGGAAGATCTGGTTTCAGAGGCTATATGACTCTAACAAAAGCCCCAAAGTCCAAGCAAGAAAGAACCTGACAGCAGCTCCCAAGGCCCCCAAACAAGCTAAACTCTCTACACAGACAGAAGGATAGAAGGGTGAATTTATCTAAAGCAGCCACAGTAAAGACTCAATGACAATTGGATGCCACTTACTAAGCATTTGCTGTGTGTGAAGCACAGTGCTGAGTAATTTATGTGCTCTATTCCATTTAATCCTCCCAACAGATGGATGAAATAAATGCCACCATTTCTACTTTGTAGAAGAAGAAACTGAGGTTCATAGAGCTACAGTAATTACCAGGTAAAATTCCGACTCATATTTGACTCCAAATAGCTTCTGGGATCAGAGATGGGTAAGAAGGCCAAAAAGTACTTAAAGGGGCTTTAAACTCTGAGTAAATCTAATAAAGAAGGACCTTATGAGACATACTTATAAAGTAATAAAAGTAATATAATTAAGTATAAATATAAATGTATAACACTCAGATTTGCTTTTAACCTAAACATATGTGTGTGTGTGTATGTATGTATGTATATATATATATATATATATATATATATATATATATATATATATATATATATATGCTGCAAAAACCGGAGGGTCTATATACCTGTATTTTAAAATTATTCTTTGTGTGTGTGTGTGTGTGTGTGTGTGTGTTTGCGGTACTGGGGATTGAACTCAGGGGCATTCTACCTCCGAGCTATACCCCCAGCCCTATCTTTTATTCTTTATTTTTGAAACCAAGTCTCACTAAGTTGCGGAGTGCCTCACTAGGTAGCTGAGGCTGGCAGTGAACCCGGATCCTCCGGTCTCAGCCTCCCAAATGCTGGGATTACACCACGCCTGGCTGAAAATTATTCTCCTTTTTTTTGAAAAGAACCTTGGTAGGACACTCACAACTACCAAGGCCAAATGCTTCTCCATTATTTAATGTGAATAACATAAACTGAATTTGAACATTTTCTATATATTATTTCATAACATTCTACTGCAGCATGAAAAAGCCTCAAGCCAGCAGTATGCTCCACATGGGCAGCCAGACTTAAATCAGTGCAGTCAACCCCATCTGACATGTCGATTAGGCACAGCATTCTCACTCAAAACCAAGGCATATGTGACAACTTGCAATGGACTAGTCAGTGGAGAGGAGGTTTACAGAGAAATTAGACTATGTAGAAAGCCTGGATCTGGGGCATGGTAATGCTTGAGAGTCCTTGTTTTTTTTGATGGTAGTTATTGTGAATTGTTAAGCCACAAGTTTCCCAGGAGGAGAGGTGTGATTGTGAATACTATCAATCTTGGTATAGAATCTGTTAAAGTTTCTCCAATATTGTCAAGAAAAAAATTCAAATGATTTAGTTCACTCAGTATTTTCTTCATGAACTGAATAGAACCAAGTCCTTATTTCACTCACTTTGAACTCGAAAAACTGTTCTGTTGGGTCCAAAACATTGAGATTTACTGGGTTTGTAAGTAGATAAACAACCTTCAAAATTAAAAATAGAACAAGAAATTCATGTCTGTCCATCAATCTCTTCAGCCACCTAAAATGTAATTTTTGCCTTATGATATAGTTTTTGACTCCATCTTCTACTTTATTTTAGCTTCACATTCCAGGTTTTGCTTCTAGCAAAAAAATAAAAATAAAAAGCTTTCTTCATTCCAATACTTTGTTAAATTTTTATAATTTCTTTTTATTTATTGGTGCATTGTAATCATACATCTTTGTTAGGTACAAGCTGGTAAAGGCGTACATGCACACATTTCTCATTTAACCCTACCCCAATTCCCACCCCATTCCCTTGCCCCCCCTCCTTCTCAAGTTCAGTTTAGTGATTGACTTTGATAACGTTTTTGAAAGTACATCATGTGCATTCAGGTGTTTGAAGGGTATTTTCAATTCCTGTGGAATCTGCTCCCTAACATAGGCATAGATTTCAACCTCACCTAAATCTATCCCTGTTCTAGGCACCTGTTTGCATGGGGATTTGGAGGAAACTTCTGTCTATGGATATTGTAAAGACAATTAGAATACAGTTCATACTTTCAAAAAGGAGACAAAATAGGCTGAATCTTTTATGTAGTTAGATTTCATAGGGAACTAACAAAAATTGCTGAAGATGAAGGAAAAGTCATACTATTATTTATTACAATCTGTGTTGCAGGAGTCCATAAACCACTTCTTCAAAGATTACTCTCTTGACTCTCTACATTGCCTTCCTGACAAGAACAACGTTGTGGGTGGAGGGTTGGGGAGGGAAAGAGAGGGAGTAAGAACCAGAAAGCAAGAGAACAAAAATGTAATTGCCTGCCTATCAGCCCTACTATCATAATTACTTTCAAACTCTGACATGGGTTGAATCAGATGAACAACCAAATCAATTTTTTGCAGTTGGTGATCAGTGCATTCTTAGCTTATAAATTAAAATGTCACTCCTGGAGAACAAAGTGATGCCACTCTGGGCTCCCCGTAACATTGGGATGAAAAAAAAAAAAAAAAAGCTCCCTCTTTCATGCCCTTCATGGTTTTCTGGCCATGTCCCTTTTTGCCTCCAGAGAGTCCTTAACACTCCATAATTCTACATGGAGAACTCATTCCTCTACATAAGAGAAGTGCATTAACTATGGGACAACCTACAACAGTGCAGATTGATAACCTTCAATATATTATTTCTGGGAGGTGAAGAATGATGTAGTCATGCTCAGTTGGAGAAAAACCTGAGGGAATAGAAGACCTGATTTTGGAGAAGCCACTGCTCTGATTTTCAGTATAAATACCACATTACCACAAAGCCTTGTGGCCATATTTAAACGAATGAAGCACATTGGTGCATTAGAAACTTTACAGGCTTCCTTTGGTAAATACTCTGACAAGCAAGGTTGGTACAAACCAAGAATCCCTACCGTCAAGGGTTTCATAGTCTAGGAGAGACAGAGAGAGAGAGAGAGAGAGAGAGAGAGAGAGAGAGAGAGAGAGAGAGAGAGAGAGAGAGAGAGAGAGAGATTCATGAGATATAACAATAAAATGGCTGATAATGTCATTAAAGCAGAATAAACGACTCACTGTAGGAACAGAGAAATAATCAACTCATTGAAAACTGTATTGGAAATATGGTATTTTGAGCTTGTCCTTGAAGGATGATGTCACCCCTTATCTGCCACAATCTGACCCCATCTGACCCTACATTCTGCTCATTTAGCCAGTCATACATTCGTTGCATCACTTAATAACTCATTCCTTCCCTAGTCATTTATGAAGCACCTACTTTGTATTAGGATCTACAGGAGAACAGAGGACTATAATGATACTATAGCGCAATTAGTTCTAGAGTAAGCTATTGTTTACTCTACGAACTAACAAGTAGAATCTGTAAGTAGTTTAAACTACGGTTACCATATGTCCATAAACAAGGTGTCTAGAATCAGAAAGAACCTCCAACTTAGCCTTTCTAAGACAGCTCTGAACATGAGAGAACAGCCTATACAGTTGGCCTGAATGCCTACTTGGTCTGTTGTTACCCAACTATCCCTTCACTTACATCTTTCTACCCACTCTATTCACCTGCTCCCCCATTCCAACCTAGGGTGGTTGATTGGGCATTGGGAACTCTAGCACTGAAATCTAGCTGAAATATAAAATTGACTCAACCAATTCCTACTGGATTCTGTTTCTAGTTTATTTCATTTAGAACCCAATCAATACTCTAGTCAAGGAACTTTATTTTTGTCCATCTTGCATTAAATATATTTTTCTATAAAATGTTCAGCCTTTGGTGCTAAGAATCACCCCCAATTCATATCTTATTACCCTAAGTTAAAATTAGATATCTATAGAAAATGATTCCTGTCTAAGTTGATTATGGGTTTGGTGTGTTCATGAAACTTGTCCAGGATATGCAGATTAGTCCCTGGAGTCAGAGTCAAATCTTATTCCATCAGAACATTAAATTCTCATATGAGAAACAAAATACATAAGAATTAATTTCACTGTATGCACTAAGTATCCTCTAGTGATATTTAATACATGACAGTACTATGCAAAATCTTGTATAAAAGCTAACTAAACCAAAATCTGCTTTGGTCGTGACATAAATAGATCTTAATACTACCTTGCTCTTTATATTTCTTCTATATTAGTAAATCCAGGGATAGAAAAAAATCAAGTCTCTAAGTCATTAATTCCATTCAACAACTTCAATAGTAAAAAAGCAAAATAACTAAAAATAATACGTATATAAATATATTTAAAATATATATAAAAAGAATATACCTGTGTGTTTCAGAAACAACCCCCTCCCCAATATTATGAGATACAATCGACTCATCCCAGAATATCACCAGACACTTATCTTACATATTGGCCATCATTATCATATAAACAATATAAAGCACTGATTATATAGTAAAATGGAAACATTGATCATCTAGATGAATGTGACTGGTAATGGCATAGCACGGAATATGTTTAAACCACATATGTACTATTATTGATGTAAAAATAATAGCCATATGGGCAGATTTTTCCAGCAGGTATCTCAGCAAGGGGGAATGTAAAGGGAAATGTATTGGGAGACTTGAAAGTACTTCATCAGAATCTAGTAAAATGAAGATGGATGTTTGATGCTCTCACTGTTATTTTCTGATAATAATCGATGTCTGAAATCCTAGATTCTGTTTCACTAATCCTTGTTCTTCCTTGTCAATTTCCTGAGGTCTTCTGAGAATCACGGGGAATCTCAATGCATAAAATACACAAAACTGTGAAGTTCATATTGTAGAGATGAGGAAGAAGAAAATCATTTTGCTTTTGGGTAAGCAAGGTAGTATAAGGTTGGTAGAGTCCTGGAGGATACTATTTGCTCTTTCTATGTCTAAGTTTTTCAAGGAATGTTTCATGAATAGGAATTGCTCAGCAAATACAGTATCATCATTCAAGATTATAAACATCTGTCTATGGATACTGAGTAAACCCAAACATCACTATCAGGTAAGGTCATAGAGATGGACACATGAACCACAGAACTAATCTCTTGGTTTCGTGTTTTATAATTTTCTCCCTCTTGAATATTTTCATCACAAATTATGTATTCTAGGGTTTCTCTCTTCCCAATCTTCTCTAGAATACATTCCTACCATGAAGACCCTACCATGATTCTTTTGTATCTACATATCCAATTGTCTCCAGTTAAAAGTTGAGCATATATAAAGTTTTTATTAGTTAGCTTTTTTATATACTCATGTTTTCAATAAATATTTATTGAGCAACTACTGTGTGTTAGGTCTGGCATTTATAGGTCAATTTATAGTAGCTGAGAGAATGAATTCCAGAGTGAGGCTATCATTGTTCATATTCTGACTTCATCATTATCTACTAGCTATGTAATTTTGGGAAACTAACTTACCTTTTCTATCTCTCAGTTTTATTACCTACATAGCTGGGACTGCTATATAAATTAAATGAGTACACATAATTATATATTATTATATATGATATATAACATATATTATATAGATATAATTTTATGTATAATATGTATATAGCACTTAGAAGAGTATAGGGCACATGGTAAGTAACCCAACATATGCTAGCTGATTTAGTAATTATTATGATGATCATACTTATTATGAGGAATGAAACAGTCAAATAATTCCATCATTATGTCATTACCAATTATTCCTCCTACAGTACTACACATGAGAAGTGTGTGGTATTAGAGGAGCACATAAATGAACTCAAGGAAGCATTCCTTAAGTAAAATGTAATTGAGCTGATACCTGAGAAATAACAGAAAATAAATTAGAAAGAGTGGCAGAAAGGAATGGGGAATCCCATGTAGAGTGAACAGCATATGTCAATATTCTTTGCTAAGCCGCGCGTGGTGGCGCACGCTTGTAATCCCAGCATTCGGGAGGCTGAGACCAGAGGATCCGGGTTCACGGCCAGCCTCAGCTACCTAGTGAGGCACTCCGCAACTTAGTGAGACTCGGTTTCAAAATAAAGAATAAAAAATAGGGCTGGGGGCATAGCTCAGAGGTAGATTGCCCCTGAGTTCAATCCCCAGTACTGCAAAACAAAAACAAAAACAAAAACAAACAAACAAACAAACAAACAAAAAATATATATATATATATTCTTTGCTAGAGGACAGCAATGCACACCTTCAGTTAGTGAGACTCAAGGAAGGTCCATACAGCTGGCCAAATCTCATAAGGCCATATTAAGGATGTAGTCTTCTCC
Organism: Graphiurus murinus; assembly: GCA_004027655.1. Lineage (NCBI taxonomy): Eukaryota > Metazoa > Chordata > Mammalia > Rodentia > Gliridae > Graphiurus > Graphiurus murinus. The sequence continues at coordinate 211,724 of PVLC010000169.1, read as the reverse complement.
AATAGCAATGAGAAACCATTGAAGTGCTGTTTACAAATGAAAACAAGAATTCGTGCTGAGGCTCTGGCTCAGTGCTCATGGGAGGGGGGGGGTGAATCAAGAACAAGTGATTACTCAGCATGCAAGAGGGCCTGGATTCAATACCAGGCACTGTAAAACAAAAACAAAACCAGAAAACAAAGGAGCCAGTAGTGTGCTAAGTGCCATGGAGATGCAGGAGCCTCTGTTATCTGCTGCTTTCTGATATTCTGTTCTGCCTCTTTTCCCATTTACTCCTCAGCTTGCAAGCCCACTTCCAGCAAAGCCAGGCCACTTGCAGTTCCAAATGCAACGGGTAGATTCAAGCTGCATTGCGCATGCTGCACCTTCTACCCACAAAGCCCTGTTTCCTCTCCGCTGCCTAATATCTCCTACAGATCCTTTGTAGCAGTTTTGACATCAGCAAATAACATGGTATTGGGTATTGCAGCACTCAAGAAAAGCTTGCAATCAGCATGAATGATTCTGTACTTATTCTAACAACAAAGTCCTAGAAAAGGATCAGCTTGGCCAGTGCTCAGGATTTGTGAGATCACATATTCAATATGACCAGTCAGAAGGCAGCATGTAGTCTTTGCTTCTTTGCTTTTGTTTTTTTAATTTTTTTTGTTTGTGTGTGCTGGGGATTGAACCCAGGGACATTCTACCTCTGAGCTACACACCACCCCTGTTTTATTTCTTTATTCAGAAGCAGGGTCTTGCTAAGTTGCTAATACCCTTGCTAAGTTGTTGAGGCTATCTTTGAAACTTCAATCTTCCTCTCTCAGCCTTCCAAGTCCTGAGATTACTTGGAAGGTAATCTTCCATGTGCCACCATGCCTGGCTAGCCTTTGCTTTTTTTAATTGGACTCAACACCACAGATCTAAGTGTGGACAATGCCCCTTACCCAGTGGTCCTATGTATCAGATTAAATGTGATTATCCACTGTGTGAGAAGACTCAGCTCTTGTTGCCTTCTTATCACAGAAATTCAGCTCAGGAACAGGATTTTGAAAAAAAAAAAAAAAGTGTCCCTCGAGGGTATCAGGTAGCCCATTGATATATAAGATGCAGACAACCTTTGGCAGGTTCGTTAGTCACATCACATGAAGTTATATTACTGCAGTCACTAGATAGAGTGGCAGCCACAGACTCAGAGGAAAGCACATTCCCAGAGGCAGAGGCAAATCATGCCACACAACCTCATTGAAGTGGACACCATATGGATTCTTTCATCTGAACAAAATAATTAGGCACACCGAGAGGTTATACTAGTATATTTGATGTAGACTTTTTTTTCTTAATACTTACGAAACATTAGAAACAAGCCAAGTCTCCAAACACAAGGAACTGACTAAATAAGAATAAATAAACAATTCAAATGTGCCTGGATAGAAGTATCCAGAAATGCATCTGTATGCCACTTATTGGTTCTATATACACTGCTTTGAAATCCCTTTTTTTTTTTCCACTTAACATTATGGGAATATTTTTGCATGCTAAAATACATGGTTAGTGTGCAAAATATGTTTGTAATCATTACTGAATAACTATAAAATAATATAAGGACTTCTTTTTTAGATACTTGAAGTTTATAAAACTTTTCAGAAGAAAAAAGGGGGGGGGGCTGTAGAAAGTAAGAAGTTTCCTCCTGACTTCTTTACTGGTCATGCTGAACGTATGGTCTTACAGGGCCAGAGGGTGAGCTCCTGTCTAGAATGACTCTGATAGGGCTCTTGTGTTCAGGGCTCGTTTCCATGATCAATATTAAATGAATACTTGCCAATTACTTACTATTTGCTAAAGATATGAGTAAAGTATAGTCTGATGGAAAAAGCAGCAAATAAGTGATCAAGCCATTATAATGGTGCAAGAGGAAGACATTACTAAGCACACTTCCATTGTATGTGTCCTCTCACAGAATCACAAAAGCTTCCACAAATGGGATCTGACCAATACCAAAAAAATCTACTGCAAGAGTCAATGAGCCAAATGAATATAAGGTGTGCACTGTCATACAGGGGATTTAGCAAATGTTCAATAAAAAGTAGGAAAGGAAACAAGCTACTCTGTTTGAAAGAGAATTGGGAGCATGTTTGAAGCACTGTGACCTCAATTTTGGTATAACGGTGGATTTTGCAGAGTTTGTATATGCTGTGAGTGGAATGCTTGGGGATACACCCATTCTATTCATTATGCTCTATGGCAGGACTTTTCTACTACCTCCTACTGTATACAGCAGCAACCTTACCTGAAAAGTTGAAGCTGAGCTTCAAATCCAGATAGAAATAATCTTGTATTTTATGCAAGTTCACCAAAATGTCAGTAGGTCAGGCAGGGAGGTTTCATTCAGCTTGACAAATAAATAATAAAATGGAAATACTAATAAAGATTGAAAAGAGATCATTGGTCTGAGATGACTTGTAGTCGTGGAATGTGTTTGTGTATGTGCATGTGTGCCTGCATCAATATATGGGCTTATAATCATTTAAACAAGTATAAGGGGGGAAGGCAAGAGAAATTTATGACACATTTAATTTTAAGGATCAGAATATTAGTACCATGATAGAGAACAAAATAATATAAGAGTTCAGATCAGCCAGTACTGAGATTACGGACGTAATCCCAGAACTTCAGAGGCTGAGACACAAGGATCATAGTTTTGAGGCTAGCCTCAGCAATTTAACAGGACCCTTAGCAACTTAGTGAAACCTTGTTTTAAAATAAAATATAAAAAGAGATGGAGCCATGGCTCAGAGGTAGAATGCCCCTGGGTTCAATCTCTGGAACCTAACTAAAAATAAAATAAAATAATAAAATAAAGAGTTCGGATTATAGCACTCCAAAAAAAATGTCAAGGAAAACCGGTTTCCAGACATGGAAGGAAATAGCAGGTAAACTAGGATGACACAATCTCGAAAACTGCCTTGTATAGCTGCACAGCTTTAGATATTTTTATCCCATATCTCATTTTTTGGCCCAAAGACATATAGCAAATTATGCTCCTCCAGAATAGACTGGCCATGAGCATGTCATTCAGAGTTCCCTGCATCATGGTGACAAGGGAGTGTCTGAGGAAATGTTCCAGGACCAGCAGTGTCTGAGCCTTCTGAGAGCTCAGAAAGAGACGAAGGAATGACCTCCAGTAGAAAAGAAACAAAGCAGCAGCAGTTATTAGGTGACCTTACTATAGAGGCAGTGGGCTTCCTCCTCAGATAAAGTGCTCCACGGAGGGAAGCCCCTAGCAAGCTCCAACGACGGGGCAGCTCCCCTATTCTCTTCTACTTCTCTACTCCTTTTCAGTTGAACTGATATTTAGAATGTAATTATTGCTCTTGATGATTAAACATTTTTTTTTTTTCTTTTCATAGAGCTGATTTTCTTTTTGAAGGCTGATTCACCCTGCAGGGAAAGTAATTTTCTCAGTGCATTTCCCTTCCCTTCCCTCAGCTTTGCTTGGAAGAGAAAAAAAAAAATAAAAAAGCAAAGATTATAAATATGGTTGCCATTTGGTCTAAAGAAATAAGGTTGAAAATGAGGCCAGGCTTTCTGCATTTAACAGTGTTTTGAGGACTAAGGATAAGACCATAACGCCTCTTGAAAAAACAAAACAAGACAAATAAAAAACAAAAACCAGTGCCGGGCGTGGTGGCGCACGCTTGTAATCCCAGCATTCGGGAGGCTGAGACCAGAGGATCCGGGTTCGCGGCCAGCCTCAGCTACCTAGTGAGGCACTCCGCAACTTAGTGAGACTCGGTTTCAAAATAAAGAATAAAAAATAGGGCTGGGGGTGTAACTCGGAGGTAGAATGCCCCTGAGTTCAATCCCCGGTACCGCAAAAAAAAAAAAAAAAAAAAAAAAAAACCAGAGTAGCCTAATAATTTCTTGAATTTTATGTTCTTTATATAATTTTTTAAAAAAAGCTAAAAATCATTGGTCCAGGAAAATCATCATTTAATAATGTCACATTTTACAAAAAGTTAATTTTATGTTAGAAATAACTTATCCTACTCCCACATATAGCTAAATATTATTTCTTCATTTTTACAATATGAAAAGCAGAATAAGTTAAATGAATTAAGGCAAATGAAGCATTTATGTGGAAATAAGGATTTAAATTCACTCCCTCCTCATTGTAATTGTGACTGGCTGAATATCTGTGTCTGCCTCTTCTAAAAATGTATATGTTGAAACTTGGTTACCAATCTGATATTAGGATATAGGGTTTTTGGAAGATGACTGTCATGAAGATGGAGCACTGATGAATGACATTAGTGCTTATATAAAAGGAACCCCAGAGACTCCTGGCCCCATTGCAGGATGTGAAAACACAGCTCACCAGATATACCTCTGAATCAGGAAACAAACTTTCACTGGGCATAAAATCTGCTGGTACTCTGATCTCAGACTTCCTGGCCTCTAGAACTAAGAGGGAGAAATGTCTGTTGTTTACAAGCTACCCTCCTTGTGGTATTTTGTTACAGCAGCGTGGATGGACTGAGCCCTCTTACCTGGAAGCTCAATGGCATTGTGCATTGTGCATGGCATCAGTCAGTTTTATGCAATCTGTGGCTTAACATTGTTGTCTTGGAAAACAGTTGAAGGAAAACAACAGCAGCAATGCAAGTGCTCATTCAACTTCTCAATAACAGTATTTGAATGCTACCATCACCTTGCATGTCTCCAACAAAATGTAGAGGATGAGAAGACTAAGGATGGTTACTAAAATTCATTGGGTCTTTCTGTATGTTAGGTGTCAAGCTAAACAAATAACATAGGTTACCACATTTAATCTCCACAACAACCCCACAGAACCATTTCTATTATCAGATCCTCCTTTAACAAATAAGAAAATGGAGACTTCGAGAAACTAATAAAATTCATCAAGATGACAGCTACTAAGTGATGGGCATCCAAACTCAGTCTGCCTGACACCAGAGAATTGTCTCTTAGCTCACTTGCAATACTGCCTGTTACTTTAGGGACACATATCATTAAATTGGGAATAAGATGAGTTCAGGAAATAGCTGAAAGATCGAGGTCATACCAAGGGACAAGTCATTTTATAATACCTTTACACTTCAAGAAATCTCCTTTCCTCGGGACAGCATCTGCTTCAACATACTTTCTTCCTTCTAACTAGTTGAATATGCAAGTGCAGCATTTCATGAATCAGATTATGCACAATATTAATTCAATCAGTGATCAGAAAGAGTTAAAACACTGTTTTGCTTGCAAGGAGTAAACTGCCAGAACTTGGATGATTTAGTAGTGCTAGCAGTTTTTCCAATATTTAGTCTTATGAAGTCACCCGGACTAATTCCTCTGGAGTATGGTAGAAGTCAGAATTATAACATGCTGAGTTACAGAACTCCATAAAGGCTTCGGCCTAACCTTGTTTTCTATATGAAATCAGAAGTTCCCTAGACACCTTACACAAATTAATTCAGGATGCAAACTATTGATACAGTGAATCTACACAGTCACACAAGAGTGTCTGCTACAAACATATAGCTGATATCCAATGCAGGACCAGGGTCAGGAATAAGATGAAGTTTCTCTCAATTTCATGGCTTCAGAGTTCCTCTAAAAGCATAAGAAATTATTTACAAGGGACTCCTCTTCCTTTCAAGATCAGGCCTTTAGCTCACAGGGAGAATTAAAGATATTATTTTCATAGATGAGTCGATGCTATTTAAAATACATAATCAAAATACAAATTATTCTATTGAGGACTGGACATTATTACTTAATTGGGGAGAATTCTAGCAAGATGTATTTCCATAGAAAGTAAGATTTAAATGAAATTGACCTACTGCTAATGGAATTTCCATGACTTAATGAGAAAGGCATTTGGAATGCAATGGATATTTGGAGGACAACAGAAGTACTTCTCTATTGGCCAATTTGTGTCACATCTGTAGAATATTCTTTATAACCAGATAGGATAAGGGATAATTGTGCTGAATTGAGCATTAAGTTCACCACCTCTTCATCAGATGTAGATGGTCTTGGTCTTACAAAGACTTTACTTAAGATTTTTCAACTGTGTATTCTGGTACCAAAGTGATGATACACATTCAGCAGAAACAATACTTCAAATTTTGAAATTTGATCTTTTCCCAGGCTTGCAGTATTATGGAATGATACTCTTTTGCAAAGCTAAATAGTAGCAGTGCACCCCAGCTCAAAGTCAGTCACAAGGGGGAACAACCAATATTCTACAATGTGCTGTGTGCATCAGCTGTGATGTTCAGGAGGCTGGGTGCATTGGATACATTTTCCACTTAATGGTACTTCCAACATTCAATGGAGTTACTGGGATGTAGCCTCTCTGTAAGTTGAGAAGCTTCTGTATCATCACATGGAAAGCCAATAAAGGAAGGACCATTGGCAAAGATGCCTCCTAGTTAAGTTCCTAGTAGATGAAAAGTTGGGATCAACAACAACAAAAGACAAATATTATATAGAGAGAGTTGGGTGTGGTGATACATGCCTATAATCCTAGTACTTGGGAGGCCAAAACAGGAAGATTGCAAGTTTGCTGTCAACCTAAGCAACTTAGGAGGACCCTCTGCAACTTTGTGAAACCCTGTTTCAAAATAAAAAGACAAAATAGGGGTGGGGATATAACTCATAGGAGGAATGCTGGTTTAATCCCCAGTACTGTAATAAATATAAAATAAAATAAAAATAAAATAGGACTGGGCGTGTAGCTCAAAGGTAGAATGCCCCTGGGTTCAATTCCCTATACCATGATAAATAAATAGATATACATATATACATATTACATATTTCTCTTCTTGTTCTTTTGCCTTTTTTTTTTTTGTTGGTGGTGCTGGGGACTGAACCCAGGGACATTCTACCTCCAAGCTGCAACCACAGCCCTATTTTATTTTTTATTTTGAAGCAGAGTATAACTAAGTTGTTGAGGCTGACCTCGAACTTGTGATCCTCCTATCTCAGCCTTCCAAGTACTGAGATTACAGGTGTATGCCATCACTCCTGGCTACATATTTCTCTTCTTTTGGCTTTGTCTCTGACCATTATATTCCATAATCAGAGGACTCACTCTCTTTCTCCTTTTAAATTAAGCTTGACCCAAGCCCCTCTATATCAAAAAGAGGCCCAACACTGTGTAAAATAACTGAAAGCCAAATTTTAGGAGTATACGTTTGTGAAGATAGCTGAGTCCCATCCAGTCACAGTAGCTGAGCTTTGGTCAATCCCAGGCAGCCAACTGTTCAAACCATGTTCAAAGAAGGGCGCACTGAGTTGTAACCAGCAGAGCAGTCTCTGTGCTGCACTTCCATTTTCTGTCCATAAATGCCTGACCATTCATTCTAGTCCTAAGGGGGGCTTCTGGATTTGTGAATCGTTCTTTACTCCAACTCTACTACATTTAATTCGTCTAAAGTAAAGTTCTTATTTCAACACTCCTTTTCTCTCTCTCTCTCTCCTCTCTCTCTCTGTCTCTCTTTCTCTCTCTCTCCCATTTCAACTCCATTGCTCCCTTCTCAATGTATCACCTCAAAAAGTATTAAAACATATGCTTTCTATTGGATATAGCCTACTCATTATTCTCATAATAATGCAGAAGGGTTACAAGCAACTCTGTCTCCAGGCCACCTTCAAGGCCTATGAAGCCAATCTAGGTCCTCATGTATCTGTGCTTTTCTCACTTGGAGTGGGCGTCCTTTATCAGGGTTAAAAAAAGAAAAATTACCAAGCCCAGAAGAGATGGCATGTCATTGGTCCCTTTGATGCTCTTCTGCTTGATAACAGCTGAATAAAGTTAGGAGAAGTAGGAAGAGCAAACTCATCCAACAAAAGGAACAACTGGCCAGTAGTGGTGGTGCACATCTGTAATTCCCGTACTTGGGAGACTAAAACAGGCGAATTTTAGGTTCAAGGATCACCTCAGCAATGTAGCAAGACTCTCAGAAACCTATCGAGACCATTTCAAAACAAATAATACTTAAAAAAATAAAAAAGCTGGGGTTGTGGCTGTAGCTCTGAAGTACAATATTCCTGAGTTGAATATCCATTCTCCTTCCCCCCCAAAAAAGAAAAAATACTAAGAGGAATGTTTACTCTTGGGTAAGTCATTTTTTTTTCATTTACAGCAAACTTAGTTTTAAGTTTTTCTCTTGCTCTTTATAAAAGATTTTTTAGTCATATCCTTTGCTTGAAGATTTTTCTGCTTACATTGTCCACCCAAGTTTTTTGTTTGTTTGTTTTAGTCTTTGTAAATTCTTTCTTTTTCTCCAAAGACCAGATCTCAGGCCAAAAGGCTATGTTACATCTCAGAAAGATGTACAACACAAATTAAGTTATCCAAACTTATGCTCTGGGACTTAGAATATGAAATAGTAATTAATTTATTTTTAGATCTCTGGGAATCTTACTGATATTTGCATTAGGGTCTTGAGAGTCTTTTAAGTCAGTTACTAGACCCATTTCTAGAAATAAATATTTTTTAGACTATTGCCAAGTAACTCTTACTGGTTTTTAGTTATCTTACTATTCTTCTTTCGTAAGTATTATGTCTTCCAGCCCACAGTTGAGTATAATCTCATTTGTCTCTTGCCCTATTAATAACTGTTTATGTTTTTACACTGGACAAGTCTATTTCAAGTGCTATCATATCTAGTTTTAGAAATTAAAATATGTGGTGTGTACATGTATATAGAAGTTAAACACTGTATGTAGAAGGTAATTCCCCAGTATACCAACTATAGGTATTGTGGTGCTTGTGTTTTAATATGCATGTTAGTCCTAAAAGACATAGGATTCATTATTATAATTCTATTCCTATGTCAAATACAGAGGTTGAAAATATTTGTTAATACAGAAATGTGCCTTCACACATGACCCAATTCAAATGACATACAAATACATTTTAGTTAGACTTTCCATTCTCAGGTAAATACCACAGATATCCTTTCTTTCATGAAAATTTATTTCAGGAATATAAATTTTTTACTTTGAATTCAAACTCTGAGTTATTTGGCAAATTAAATACTATACTAGAAATATGACTTTGTCTTTATTTTGAATGTCACATAATAAAAGGCTTGTGTCATTAGAGGTAGAAATATGACTTCTGAGAGGAATTTGCTCTCTTTGCAACTTTGTAGATATATGTAGAGTGTTTTTCTATTTACTCTGAATATCCCTGGGACTAATACTTTAGGAAAACAAGTTTTATATTTTGTTGGACTTTTTTGTTTTAAAAATAGCTAAGAATTAATACTATTAATAGCAAAAGAGAGTCTATGAATGTATGCAATTTCAATAATATAAGGAGTATTATTTGATGGCTTCCAGGTAATAGCAATTGGTTTTCCTTAAGCCTCAGTCACTCGTTACTAAGAAGTATGTTTATTACCCAGTTATAACAGAAAGGGCTGACTTAAAAGAGTAAGTCATCTTCCTTAACTTCTTACTCTTAGGGAGAAACTAAACTACTGGGTGATTATATCAAACCTCAAAGCATTCAATTTTACTACTATTTTAAAAATCTCATTATCACTTACTTTGTTTCTCCTCCCCTCATTTCTTTTTTTCTAAGAACAGATTTCTCAAATACTGAAAGTGTCTAGTAGAATAAGAGGATATTAAGGCAAACGAGATTTAAAGATAATTGAGTTCAATTTCTCTCTTCCATAGATGAGAAAGCTGATTCTCTTGGAGTTTAAATAGCTTCTCTGGGTATAATATGGAAAATATGTGATAGAAAGCCAAATCCTGGAAGGTGCAAAGTATTTTGAAATACTTTTGTAACTTGACTAATGTGCATTTAAAGTTTCTTCCAAAACCAAGGCTATATAATCAGTTCACTTTCTACTTGCCCATACCATCTCTGGTTCCCTCTGGATTTCTGACACAATGTTGGATATTTCCTGAGCTCAGCTGAGTATTTTTTCAAGAGATATACAGCATACTTGCATAGTTCATACTTTTTTTGGTGTGTCTTTTTAGGAAGTCAAGGAGAAAAGTATGCAACAAGTAGAAATCAACCCAATGACTCCAAATCAAGGGAATTTGCTAAACTATCCTATTGCACAGGGACAGGGTTATTGGAAAAATAAAATACTTAGCAAATTCTTTTAATATCAGTTCACATCACTACCTTATTTAATAAAGAATATATACTTAAAGAGGAGAAGATATCTTTCTCATTGCTCAAGGATTTGAAGTGGCTTTGTAAGCTGGCAACAGAAAAAATGAATATAACTTTCTCTAATTTCTGATAATCATTTCATGATAAGATGGATTCTCATATGCTGGTCCCTCCACAGGATCCTAAACATTAGATTTTAAAAAGTTGAGAGTGATTTAAGAAACTATTAAATTTTAATCCTTAATCACATATAGAAAGAAACCAAAGTTTTTGAAATGTTGTGTCCAATGTCACACAGCAGATTAGCAGTAGACCTGGCTGGAAACTCAGAAGTCCTAAATTTCCATTGTATTATGCAGTACCCATTTGAAACTGAATGGGATAATAAATGCTTTGAGGAATTTTTAAATTAATGATACAAATACACACATATGCTTGAGATTAAAATGGGAGGCAAATTAAAACTGTGGGGAGAATTTGTAATAATTTAGCCAGACAATATCCTCACCAACTTGGCCTGTCCTTCACAATAATGTCAGGAAAGTCAACAATGAAGACAAAACTTCTGTCTCTGGGCTTTTCCATAATCAAACCAGTGATGAAATTACGAAGTTGGTCTTATTTCACTCATGTTTCTCTAACATCAATGCACAAAATAAGACCAGACACACTGCCTCTCTTCTGTGTCCTTCTTTTACAACTTCCTTTGTTTGCCTACCATCTGAATATGCTGCTAATTTGAGAACAATAAATAGCTCCTAGAGAAAACTAATTTGCACACAGCTGCATTTAATCAGCCCACTTGGAGAGTTGTACCTACCCAAATGCCTTCCTGAAAGGGAAGAAAGGCTTGGGCACTGGTAGCACTTTGTGAGCACCAGGCTGCCCTGGTTCCAAAAAGCACTGGGAATAATGGTTGACAAGGCATTCCAACAGGGCCACTGCTTTCACAAGGTGTATTTTATATGAATCTTTAACTAAAGAATGCAGCGAAGGCATGAGGTATGTGTTGACCACTTACAAAAGCAGGATCATTGGAAGACAGCCTGTTCTTTCTCTTTACTCCTAGACTAGCTGAACTTTCAAGTCCTCAGTAGTAAAGCCAACTTCTACATCTGGTTAATTTTTAGAGCTCCTGGGTGAGGTAACTTCAACTCTGAACCAAAGGGATGAATGACTCAAGCCCAGATTCACCAGGAAAAATATTCTGTCATTGGGAGCACCTTGACCTTGGATTCAGATTTAGCAAAGTTGGGCTGGAAGCTCCCTAGTTTCCATTGACATTTTCTGCTTGGCACAGGCTGGAAAATAGCACATTGTCTTGAGCAGATATTATGATTTAGTTCCGTGTTTGGAATCAGCATATACTGATATGACAAAGAAAGGAAATCTATAAAAGAAAAACACTTTTTTCAAATATGTTTTTAATGATAAAAAAGGCAAGTGTGAAGTTTCATCTTCACATTCAATTCTGATTGATATTTATTTCATTCAGATGTTTCATCTGGCCCCCAAAGGAGAGAGCTTTTCTAAAAGCAAAATAATCATTCTTTTCAGAAATAGAAAAGGAAAACTTTCTTCATGAATGACTCAAAGGAGAATGACCCATTTTTCACTAATTTGATGGAATAAACCCAGGACAGGAAAGGAGAAAGGAAAACACATTCACTTGACTCTGGGTGCCTTATTTCATCATGCTCTATATTCTGGACTCTTGGGCCTACTTGCTTTCTTTTTAGGCTGAAACAGAGATATTATGATTTGATGGAGACTATTAGAGTTCCCATAGAAAAATCATCCAAAATAAAAATGGAGATAAGAGATTTGGGGGGAAGCAGAAGCCAGAGAGTAAATGAAAATTACCTAATTTTCAATTACAAGATTGGGGACTGACCATTATGTAAAGATAGCTACAAAAATACACAAGAGTCTAAAGTAAGATGTGCAAATGTGTAAATCAGGATTTTCTTAAAGGATAAAATAAAGAATGATAATTTGCTTTGGGAAAAGCTTCATAACAATGTTCATTCAAATAGCAAATCCTTCCCTAGAGCCTTAAACAATGATTTGATTTCCAAGAATTAAATTCCCCCCTAACTTTTTGGGAACCTGCCCAGCATATGAAGCAAACTACACAAAGCCACACAGGTAAATGTGAGAGATCTTGGGCAAGTGTAGTTGCAGTTTACCTCTCCAAAATCATAGAGAAATTCCTGGAAAACATAAGAATGATAGAGAGATTAAAAATGAGTGGCCAAAAAGAATAACAAACTATTAACAGCAAAAAAGAAAAAAAAATTTTCTTCAGGATTTTTTCCCCACAAAAAGCAATGTATTTCCAGTCTAAGACAGGAAAAGAAAATATTTCATCAGTCGTTGAAAACCAAACAGAAAGCAAGAAACTTGCATTATGGAAGAATCTAGGCTATGTTCTAAGGAAATAAAAATAACGTGTGTGTGTGTGTGTGTGTGTGTGTGTGTGTGTAATCTTATATCTTGTTAGGTATGTAAGAATGGCAGGCTGACAGGCTTAGGAAGGTGATTAAACTTTTTATCGTCTGAGGCTGAGTTATTCAGAGGGGATGGTTTCATACCACAATAAGGACACTATATTTTCATATCTTTCTCCAGAAGGGAGAGATCTAATGTCCATTCTAAAGTCTTTCCTGGTCACCTGGACATTTTACTTTTTCATATAATTATTATCAAATGTAATAAATAATATCAATGACAAAGGCAAAAACTGCTAATGAGAAAGAATCCTTGTGGCTCTACATCCCTATTTAAGGACCCTGACTTTGCAGAATGAGAGATGCATGACTCGATCAATAAGGCAAAATGGCATGAAAATACTATAACCCTCCCCAGCAGGAGAAGGAGGAAAGCAGGGCTGCTCCCCTATAGGTAGGAAAATCAGGACCACCGGGTTCCACTCTTGGACTCATATTCATTTTTTTTTTTTTTTTTGCTGCGGTACTGGGGATTGAACTCAGGGGCATTCTACCTCCGAGCTATACCCCCAGCCCTATTTTTTATTCTTTATTTTGAAACCGAGTCTCACTAAGTTGCGGAGTGCCTCACTAGGTAGCCGAGGCTGGCCGCGAACCCGGATCCTCTGGTCTCAGCCTCTCGAATGCTGGGATTACAAGCGTGCGCCACCACGCCCGGCTACTCATATTCATTTAACTTTGTGACCTTCATTAAACAGATTTGGTTACAGATGGAGTTGCAAGGTATGCCATAATAGAGACTCATAAAGATAACATGTTGAAAGCTGAAACTCACAAACAGAATAAAGGTGGAAAGAGATTCAAATCCAAAGAAAGAAATGGAGAGGGCTCCTTCCACAGCAGAGTTTGCTGCTTTACAGAGACAGGGTCAAGTTTGCTAACTATTCTAAAAATGCTAACCAGTATGAGATTGACAGGTCTAAAAGACACTTGAAATAGCGCCTCATCACTGCTCCCTGATTTTGTCACTCAGATTCATGTGGAAAGTGCCCAGTGGCAGCTTCTCTCCACCAGGTCTGAGTCCTCACTCTCTCTCCCCATCCTATCCTGAATATGAATAAAAAATGGAGGAGCTATTTTTTTAGTGTTAAGTCTTTTAAGTAATTTGTATATTCTAGATATTAGTCCTCTATCAGAAGAATACCTGGCAAAGATATTTTCCTATTCTATAAGCTCTCTCTTTAGTCTCTTGATGGTTTCCTTTGATGAGCAGAAACTTTTTAGTTTAATGCTGCCCAATTTATTAATTCTTGTTTTAATTTCCTGAGCTTTGGGGGTCTTATTGAGGAAGTTTCTTTCTGTGCCTATATGTTGGAGTATTGGACTTATGCCCTCCTCTAGTAATTTCAAAGTCTCTGGCCTAATTTTTAGGCCTTTGATCCATCTTGGGTTGACTTGTGCAGGATGAGAGGTAGGGATTTAATTCCATCTACAAATGGATATTCAGTTTTCCCAACACTCTTTGAAAGAAAGGCCATCTTTTCTCAAAATAACCCAAAAAAGAAATGGGTAACTGAACTAAATAGAAACTTCACAAAATAAAATAGATAAATGGCTAATAAATATATGAAAAATATTCAAAATAATTTGCAATCAGGGAGATGCAAATCAAAACTACACAGGGATTCCATCAAACCCCAATTAGAATGACAAGCATCAAGAAGTACAACAATAAATGCTGATGAGGATGTCTGGAAATAAGAACTCTTGTACACTATTGGTGGAATTGCAAATTAGTATAGCTGCTATGAAGATCAGTGTGGAGATTCCTCAGAATACAGGGAATGGATCCACCATATGATCCAACTATATCATTCCTGGATATCTTTCCAAAGGGACTGAAATCAGAATATTATAGTAGTACATACATATACTTATTTAAAGCAGCACAATTCATAAGCCAAATTATGGAACCAACTTAGGTGCCCATACACGATGAATGGATTACAAAATTATGGGATATACAGAGAATGGAATTCTACTCAGCAAAAAAGAGCAAAATTATGTCATTTTCAGGAAAATGGATGGAGCTGGAAAACATTATGCTAAGTGAGATTAGCTAGGCACAAAAAGTGAAGGGTCATATTTTTCTCTCATATGTGGAAGTTAGGGAGTAATTGAGGTATGAGAGGGACTTTAGATCACTGAGGAGAAACTCTAGTTGAGCAAGGGAGATAATCTTGGGGCAAGTTGCAGGCGCGGGGGAAGAAGGAAAATTAATGAAGAATCATTTCTATTGACATTATATACATATGTGACAATACCAATGCCAATCTCAATATCCTATATGAGGAAGGGAGGAATGGGGAGGGAGCTAGGGGAAATCCCATCAAGTGCTGTGTGCATGTATGTCACTATCACTGTAAATTACTGTATGATGTGAGACTATAATGCACCAATAAAAGTATTTTAAGAAATGGAGGAATTGAATATGTGCTAAACGAGTACCACTCTCTTGCCCCTTCCCTACCAGATGCTGGCCAGTTACAAAGACAGGAACTTCATAGCCTGTCTTTCTTCCTTTTCCTTCCTTCCTTCCTTCCTTCCTTCCTTCCTTCCTTCCTTCCTTCCTTCCTTCCTTCCTTCCTTCCTTCCTTCCTTCTTTTTTTCCTTTTTCTTGGTACTGAGCTACATCCTCACACCTTTTTTGTATTAAAAAAAATTTAATGGGGTATTTCTAAATTTCCCAGACCAGCCACAGACCTGTGATCATTCTGACTCAGCCTTCCATGTCCTGAGATCATAGGTGTGCATTGCCACACCCGGCATTTCATAACCTATTAAGGACCATCATACAAATGTGTGCAAGCTGAAAAGCATGAAATAAGAGTCATAAAAATTATCTTAAAGGGATTCTTGACAATCCACCTGTAATGAGCTAACATTCTAGGCTCTCAGACAACCCCTCCATTCCCAAATCACAGTCATTCAATTGTCTTGGTAGGTAATTTACTATTAATCTACTACACACAGGGGATTATTTTCAATTCTGGGATTAAACACAGCATAATTTTACTGAACATTGCATCACTGGGGAATATAATCAGATATATCACTAAGAAATTAATTTTGTGCATTCAGTACTTGGAATGGAAAATCAAGGAACCAGGAGAACACAGGAACTACCTATAAACTTCAACATGGTAAAGAGCAAGAAAGACTTCCCAGAAAAGGGACATATAACCTGAGGCTATGGATAGAGGGGGTAGAAGGTGAATCTGGTGGTGCTGATAGTGGTAAGATTGTCTCAGGCAAGGGACTAGCATGTTGGAAAGCTTGTAAGCAAGGGACAGAAAGGTAGATAGTCACGGTTGCTTTTTGGATGGTCTGCCTGTTGGGCGTGAATTATCTAGCGTGGACATTATGAACAGACACCATCTGCTGATGCCCCAGAGACAAGCGTGGAAACGTGCCCTTTCCATATGCATCCAGTGCATTCAGAATAGACACAGATATCTGGCAACCACTCCTCACAGTGCCCAAGTTGATTAACTTCTCAGGGTTCCTGACAGGCAGGATGCCAATGCAGGCTATGTGAGAACGTTCAAACACACTTAAAACAGCTCCATTAGATCAAGAAAAAAAGCCCCCCTGAAGCTGCTCCATAGACTTAACTGTACAATAGTTTCCTTCTCATCACAATAAAAAAAAATTGCTCCTTACCATCAGCTTCTTCCTGACCTCAAGTTGGAAGGTTGCTCCCACCTTTGTTGGTGACTCCCTTTGAATTTAGTCTGTTTGCCTTTGAAGCTGCCATTATCACATGGAGTGCAAACTCGGTGACTATAGCATGCTTATTGGGAGAACCGGCTCCTTTTCTCTCAGTCAACCCCAGAAAGCATTCTGATTCAGTGAGTATTTATACATTTGACAATAGGTCTAAGGCAAGAAGAAGGAAGAAAGGGCAGGACCACAGGTTCTGGGTGTTGCCATCCCAGTAGAGAACAATAGGACATAAAAGGATGAGTAACTGGCCCACCGCCTCTCCTTTAGGAAGCTCTGTTGTGATTATTAGGCGCATGTGGGGAAGACGGAGTGGATATATGACTTCCAATGCATTGCCCATAATTGAGCTCTGTGCAGGAGGCGAGCAACTCCTCACACCACTGTCACAAGCAGGTAATAAATATATTGTTTATTGGAGGAAAATGTCCAAAAAGATGAAAAGCAAGTGTTTGAGTGTTTGGCAAAGAAACTGCATAGAACCTCTCTATATGTATCGTTCGAGTTTTAACCTTCAATGATCCACACTAAATGCTTTCTCCAGTCCAAGATTTTTGCTTAATAACTATGATAAAATTGTTTGTGTTTATTAATAAAACAGAAGAATAACATTCAGTCACCAAGTGCTTACAGTGTGCCTACCTTTACGCTGCAAGAAACCCCTTTCATGTGTTATCTCATTTAGAATATACAGCAACCCTATCACACAGATACTAGTCTACTCATTTTATAGATGAGGAAATTGAGACAGATTTTCCATAAGTGATGAAAAGCTGCACAGCTAGGGCATGGCAAAGCCACTTGAGTTTGACTCCAGAGTCCACCTTCTGACCTACTGTTTACTCTCAATTACAAACATCAGTGACCTGGAACATTAGACTTGTGGTTACTTCTATCAGTGTTTTAGTTTTGCTTTTGCTTTTAAGAAATTAGTTCTTGTGACCTAACGCCAGTAACAATATATCTTATGTTATTAGACCCTTTGGTTGACTTTTGAACCATCACTTGGCTGAGATATATGAATCTTAATTTACTAGGTAGCTTTAGGAGATCAGTTATCACACAGTGTAGGTCAGAAGGGGCCCCTGGCCTGAACTGTAGAATTTCATGACAGAATATTTTGGGTTGGAAAACATATTGCAGGAAATGAACCCCATTTTCTGAGTCTGTGGTTCTCCTGTTGTGCTATTTTCCTGGGGAAGTTATGAAATACCTTCTAGCATTTCCTTGCCACCTCCAGTCCATTTTTTCCCAACAGCTATCATAATTTTTAGAAATGAAATTTTATCATGTCACCATCTGGCTTAAAAGCCTTCAATGGCCCCTCTTTGTACTGAAAATAAAATCCTAGTGGCAAATTTCTCAGGAAAAACAATGTCCTAGTTCCTCCACATCATACCTGCAAACTACCTGCCCCTTGAGCAGTTGTATTTGCAGCTTTTCTGACTGAAGCTCACCCTGTAGAGAGCTCTGAAGTCTCATTTCTTCCCTAGCAGAACTTGGCATGAAGTGCTGAGAGCCAAATGACCTATGGTGTGCCTGAGAGATGAGAGACAGAAAATACAGGGGCAGCTAGCTTTTGTGTCAGTCCTGTTCTAGGTAGGACAGCACAGGACATGCATCAATAAATTTTCATCTTTAGGGGAACACCAAGACCTCATAAGAGATCCTAAAAGAAGTAACTAGGATTGCTAAGCAGTTTCAAAACAAATAAACGACCAAAAAGTAAAGGACTAGGTGAAGAGGATGCCTTTTAAAAATGTGCAAAACAAAATGGAAGACGCTGCTATCTATCTTTACTTTTCTGGAACAAGATGAAAGGAAAACTGAGTTAGCCCTGGGAATAAAATAAGGAGCATAGGCTGCAGTGAATTGTATGATTGGAGAGTCTTTGATTTACCATTAACATAATGAGTTAGTATGATGTAGTTTTTGGATCAGACCTGGATCCAGTTTCAACTCCACTCTTTTTTTTTTTTTTTTTCGGTACTGGGGATTGAACTCAGGGGCATTCTACCTCCGAGCTATACCTCCAGCCCTATTTTTTATTCTTTATTTTGAAACCAGGTCTCACTAAGTTGCGGAGTGCCTCACTAGGTAGCTGAGGCTGGCTGCGAACCTGGATCCTCTGGTCTCAGCCTCCCAAATGCTGGGATTACAAGCGTGCGCCACCACGCCCGGTTTCAACTCCACTCTTAACTTGTTTGTCCAGATAGGCAGTGAGGATGTCAAGAGCAGCCTCTGAGTGTTGGTGTTCTGGTTAGCTGAGAGGATACATAAAATGTCTTTCCCACCCGAGATAAAATGGTAGATGACCAATAGGGGTTCACTAGCCAGAGGTGGTGGTGCATGCTTGCAATCTCAGTACTGGGGAGGCTGAAACTGGAGGATCACAGGGTCACGAATAGTCTTCAGCAACTTGGCAAGGCCCTTCTCCCAATTTAGTGAGATCCTCTTTCAAAATAAAAGATAAAAAAGGGCTGGGATTGTAGCTCGGAGGTAGAATGCCCCTGAGTTCAATTCACTTTAACACACACACACACACACACACACACACACACACACACACACACACATACAAAATAGGGGTTCACTGTCCCAACTCCAGTTTTACCAAACTTACTTCATTATAAAATTGAACTAGGGCTGGGCATGGTGGCACAAGCCTGTATGTAATCCCAGTACTTGAGAGGCTGAAACATGAGGATTACTGGTTTGAAGCCCAGTCTCAGTAAGTTAGTGAGACTTTCAGGGACTTAGTGAGACCCTGTTTCCAAATAAAAAATAAAATAGTTTTGAGGTTGTAGCCTGGAGGTAGAAGGCCCCTGGGTTCCATCCTCAGTACCACACCAAAAAAAAAAAAAAAAAAAAAAGAACTAGGGTCCTTATCAAGAGGCAGATTTCTGAATCTCCCCTAGAGATCCTGACTCAGTATATCTGTGCTGAGGCCCAGGAATCTTTGTGTTTATGAAGGACCAGTAGTGATTACTAAGTTCCAGGAAGTTTAGGGGATTAGAGCCCTAGCTTATTTGGTGAAACCCCATGGATTCGGATCTAGACTGACAGAATTAAACTGGACAGGTCTGTAGAAGGTTTTTTACCCTTCCCAAACTGCTATGGTAAAATCCTAATTCATAGCATGTCAGAATGTGAACTTATTTGGAAAAAAATGATGCTTCAGATGTAATTAAGTTGAATTCATATTGGAGGAGGGAGGGACCCTAATCTAGTATGACTGGCATTCTTATATGAAAACAGCCATGTGAAGACAGGAACACATTGGGAGGGCGCCACATGATGAGGAAATAAGATATGTGCAAAGGAATGCCAAAGATTACTGGCCAACTGCCAGAAATAGGGATTGCCTTACAGTTTTCAGAAGAAACATTACTCGCAGACATCTTTATATTCAACTTCTACAAAAAGAATTGTGAGAGAATACATGTTGCTAGTTTTAAACCACACAGTTTGTGATAGTTTGCTATAATCACCCTAGGGAACTAGTAAAGGTGAAAAAGTCATTTAGCAAAAGAGTAGAAAGGTTTAGTTATGAGAAGAAGAATAATAGGGGAGGCCTACAAGCAAATACTATAGGACAAGCTTTGCAAATGTTATGCAGACTGATGCATTTATTTTTTCATACCTTCAAGGCTAATCGTAATGACATATTAATGACTTAACCTTCTCTTTTCAGTATCCTGTGGAGTCACAAGTGTAATGTTATATATAAAATGTTTCTTGGATATGTTCTTTTAAAACAGCTTGTATTACAGAAAACATTAAACACATACAAAAGTAAATTAAATCACTTAGTGAACCTCTGAGTATGCACCCCCAAGTCCTACATGATGGTTCATCTTGCCCTAACTCCTTACCCAAACTCCAGATTATTATTAGTTACTCCAGAATCATATAATTTAATCTATACATATTTACCTGATTATATTATCATATGAACAAAGTGTTACTTAGTTCTTTGTGTTTTAGTTCTTTTTTTATCTGAAAAATTAGAACCATCAAATATCAAACTTGTTTAAAGCATTTCTATATTTGTGAGTCTTGGCACATTTCTTTCTCCCTTATCCTAGAACTAAGGAGTATTTATAAATCTACCAATTCCATAATTGTTTTAAGTTCAGTGTAGGAGAAAGCACAGTAATATAGGCTGTGCTATATTGAAGCACACTGGGGAATTTAGGGGCAAATGAATATAGAAATAAAAATGTCATATAACGGGCCAAATTACAGCCCGTTTTTTCCTCCCAAACTAAAACATAATTAGATCCAAGCAATAAGCCATGTAGCAGGCAATCTTTTAGGAATTTAAAAACCTTGATTGACCCAAATTTTACTTTTATTGGAGATACTAGGGTTGACATAAAAATATAGGGGGAAAGGCCCTGTAATGAATCCTGTCAAATTGTTTGTAAAATGATTACATGCTTAACTTATCATGATGTATGTAAACAGGGGAGAGGGAGGGAGAGGGAAAGAGAGACCAGCTCATGAACATCTTACCTCATTCAGTAGAAGTTAATTATCATTATGGTAAATTATGCAGTGTAGAAATCAAGGTAATCACAGGGCAATCATCTCTCAATTCAATTAACAAGAGGCACAATACCTTGTGAAACTCGAAAAGATTTAAAATACCTTCTGTTATTGCTATGTAATGGTTGAAATATTCAAAAAAATGACTTTAGATGGTAGTGTTTAATGTAATCTCTTGGTCTAACAATTGCAGAACTGTAATTTTAAACCAGAGGAATTAATGTCATATATTGTTTAATCTGTTATGCTGAAAAGGTATAAAAGGGATAAAAAATAGAACAAAGCATAATGACCAACCTTTAACATTATGAGAATCTTGATATCAGAGATATCAGAGATAAATCTCTGAATATATATTTTATATGAACATTAGTGCAGTGCAATATTATAATGACTAGTGTATACAAATATGTGTATACATACATTTACCCATACATGTATTATATATACATATTTGTGTATATATGGATATACATATTTTAACCTATAATAAGGCAAATACCATCTTATACATTTCTTTAAATTGTGGGAGGAAATTAGAATAATACTGAATTCAATATTCAATAGAATAATGCTTTTCATATTGCTTTCAGAAACCATGCCATTGGTTCTGAATCTTTTGTTTTGTTTTTGTTTTTAGATTTATCATGAAACCAAATTCTGTGATTCAAAGGAACATATCATTGAATCTGCATATTGAAGGAGTGAAGTATTGTCTGTTTCATAATATAGTCAAGAAAGTTCTCTGGAGGATCAATGATTTGCCTCAGGTCACAAAGCTAATTATTTGAATAACCTGGTATTGATACTTTTCTGAGAGGATATGTCAATTGAATCATCCAAAACATTGTAATCTACTGAGGAATATATAAGAATTCAGGCCAGACATAGTTGTACACACCTGTAATCCCAACTATTCAGGATCACAAGTTCAAAGCCAATCTGGACAACATAGTGACACTGTGTCTCAAGTAAGAAAAAAAAAATAAAAAGGGCTACAGATGTAGCTCAATGGTAGAAAATCCCTGGAATCAATCCCCAGTACCCAAATACTTAAATTTAATTTAAAAATTAATTTAATACAGTACATGCTTTCTAACCTTCAGAGGGTTGCAATCTAATTTGGAAGATAAGATATTGGTAAAAGAACTAATTTTTAAAATGGTGTTAAGATATGTGGTATACATGTATAAGGTTTTGGAACAAAGATAAAGGAAAAAGCATTAGTCAGTATGGATAAGGTGACATTTAAGCTTTGTTTTAGGGGATAAAGATGTGAGTGTTAGCCCCTTGTTATTTGCAATCTAGTGTTGTGGATCTGGAAAGGCAGATATGGAAATAATAATCTTCGCTTAAAAGCAGAAGTTATATTATACAACTAAAATCAAAGTCCAGTGGAAATACAGTAGTTAATAAGTGTTATTTATTATTATTATTTATTAAGGAATCAAAAGAGATTTCATGGAGAAGTCTTAAATTGAGACTTGATGGACAATGACTATGTCAAAGAGTATCGGTACCAACCTCGATGATAAGTACAAGGAAGAGGAGGTAGTGGAGTGAGATCAGGAAGAAAACACACCAGTGTTGTGTGCATGTGTATTCCTATCACTCTATACCTCAGTATAATGTATAATTACAATGCACCAATAAAAGTATATAAAAAAGAGCATGAGATGGAGATGATACTCTGGCCAAAATTTGAGTAAAGGCAAGGAGATAAGGAAGTGGCAGGTGCACAAGTTGAAGAGACAAAGGGTAAGTATTGGTACTTGTAGGGAGAGCTGGCTAGAAACACGGCTGGGGCTGGGTTGTGGATAGCTAGGACTGTATGCCCAGATATTCTCCTATAAGACCCAGTAGGCACTGAAAATTTTGCAGTAGCCTGACAACTTGATAGTTTTTGGAAATATAATTGAGATGACAAGTGGGATTGGACCATGTAGC
The DNA here is from genome assembly GCA_004027655.1 of Graphiurus murinus. Classification (NCBI taxonomy): domain Eukaryota; kingdom Metazoa; phylum Chordata; class Mammalia; order Rodentia; family Gliridae; genus Graphiurus; species Graphiurus murinus. The sequence continues at coordinate 188,849 of PVLC010000169.1, read as the reverse complement.
AGCTAGAAGCAGGGCGGCTGGTTAGGAGGCCATTTTATATTTCAGAAGAGAGATTAGGGCCCAAATAGGACAGTGGTAAATTTTTATATAAATACATAAATAAATAAATAAATAAATAAATAAATAAATAAATAAATAAATAAATAAATAAATGGAGGGAAAGAGAAATAAGATTTGTACGGTCAGTTGACTGAACATAAAGGTGAAGGAAGAGTGACAGATGAGCCCATGGTTTCAGGTGAAGGGCTAGGAGATCACGATCTATTAACTCAGACAAGGAAAAGGAAGAGGGGCTGTGTTTTGGGGAAAAGAAATGATGACAGTTTTATTCAGTGAATTCGAGGCAGAAGCCAGCATTCTTAGGATATATTCCAGAGGCAGATAGAAATTGGAGCTCAATATAAAAGGTAAATAAAGGGTAACCAGTCATTCACTTTAAGCAGCATGAAAAATAATACAGAATTGAGAGTATGGGCACGTGAATGACATTAAAGATGCAACTCTTAAAACAGGTTTTATGTGGGGAATAATGGTAAATAATATATGAGATGCAATTAATTGGGATTATTCCCACCAGAAGACCTTTCTGGGAACTGGTGTTGCCCTCACAGTATGGTGAGGACCGTAGGGAAGAGAGCCTGATCCCTCCATGTGATGAGAGGTTCCCAGTAGCTCACTCAAACCCATACTTTGGACCTCTCCCATCACTGTCTTAATTTTCTCAGGTTCCAATGTCACTCCTTTATTCTTGTCTTTTGTGTTTTATGGGTTCACATTATTAACTTCAGGGTATGACATTGAATTTTTCTATTCTGCCTTTCAGTCACAGAATATACCCTCAAAATACCAATGTGCCTTCATTTCAATCTAACAATGATATCTCTAGAGTTTGAGATGACAGGTATACTTGGAATAGGATTTCAGGAGACTTGTTTGGAAACTTCAATTTGCATTATTAAGTTCTGCTTTTATTTGCATTATATGTTATAATAAGAAAACTCCAAAATACATGTATTCACACTTGATATACTTTGTCCCTTCTTGTTTTCTGGTAATTATTGTTGATGCTATTATTTAAGGTGGATGATGTATTTGCTAGCTTGCTGTGGCTTCTGTAACAAATTAGCTCAAATTGGGTGGCTTAAAATAAACATTTATTTTCTAGTTGTTCTAGAGTCCAGAATGTTGCAATTGGTATCACTAAGCTAAAACCAAGACAACAGCAGAGCTGCTTTCTCTCTGGAGAACCAAGAGATAATCCATTTCTTGACTGTTCTAGGTTCTGGTGAACCTTCTTAAGTTATTCATTGTAACATTCCCAGCTAGTTTTCCTTTGTGAGATTCCAAATTTCAATATAAAATGGAACTGGCTTTTGATATTAATGTTGGTCTAAACATATTAATTCCAGTCTTTGAAGCACTGTTATTACATGATGGATTCCATATAAAGCCTGCCACTTTTGGAACTAGTCTCAATTTTGGATTATGGATGAGAATTCTTTCATAAGAATTCTGTACGATGATGCAACATATGGATTTAATTAGTATTATGCCAAGTCTGAGATCATTAATTCCCACTGGTGACATGAAAATGAAATAAATGTTGTGGGCCAAAATATAAACATGACCAAAATGATAGCAATTAGAAAATTGTTAAAATAACATAAACTCCATGACAAGATATTGCATATATGGCAGAAATAAACATGCATATTGGCATAATAGTTTATTATAATAAAATAACACTATAGTTAATATTTTTAATCACTTCACTAAAAAGGAAGTCAGTGTTATTGATCTAACATTGGATAATTCAATATTAATTGTATTAGGTATGTCAAATTTTCATTAATCATTTAAAGCAATTTCAGAATAATATTAAGATTAGGTTGTACTTATTGGGCCTAGTTATCGTTGGTTAACTGCTGAGTGACAAAGGAATCCATTGGAGAGCTGACATTTTCCAATACACAAACCACAGAGTGGAGAGTCCATAAGCCAATACCTGGACTATGAACTCTAAAATGATAACTTTCTGCCCTTTTTAAGGAGTGGATGGAAAATTATAGTGTGGGCTCTTCACTTGGTTCTTTGAAGAAAGTAATAATGTATGCAAGTATAAAACTTCTAAATAAAAATAAAAATATTGGAACTTGGATGTTTTGAACATGATGTATACCAGATAGATAAGAGGATTAGCTGAAACTCAGTCATTTTTAATCTGATCATATTTAAGTCAAAGTAATGATTCATTTTAGAGGGCTATTCCATGTTAATTAAGAAGCTACATCTTTCCTCCTCTCACCTGTGCAGTTGAGCTCTGTTATTCATAGGCCTTATTCCTATATATCTATATATCTATCTCTATACTCATAACTGATAACCTGTGTACTTAGCAAAGAAAGCTCTCATTTATTTTGCTGAAGGTTTAAACCATGTCTGAGCATTGAAGGGCTCCTTGTGCATTTCAGCAGACCTGATGCAAATTCCTTAAAAGACATTTGACTAATCCAGAAAAATCAAGAAATATTTAAACCTTATGTATCTATGTATGTACTTACTTACTTACTTACTTACTTAACTTACTTTTGGTACTTGGGATTGAAATAATGGACATTCTACCTCCAAGCTACACTACTATCCCCCCTTATTTTTATTTTGAAAGAGGATCTTGCTAAGTTGATGAAAACCTTACTACTTGCTAGCAAGAGGCTGTTCTCAAACCTATGATTCTCCTGTCTCAGCCTCCCAAGTACAGGGATTACAGGCATGTGCCACTATTCCTGGCTTAAACCTATTTATAAATAAATAAATAAATAAATAAATAAATAAATAAATAAATAAATAAATAATAATCTATTTATCTATTTATTTATTAGTACTGGGAATTGAACCCAGGGGCATTCTACCTCTGAGCTATATCTCCAACTCTATTTTATTTTTTATTTCGAAACAAGGTCTCACTAAGTTGCTAAAGGTCTTACTAAGTTGCTGAGACTGGTCAGGAATCTGTAATCTTTCTGTCTCAGTTTCCCAAGTACTGGGATTACAGGCATATGGCACTATACCCTACTCATACATTATTTTATAATGCAGTAAGTTAATTGCCATTTTTTACAAGAGACTTTTTTTTTTCTATAGGAACAGGGAGAGTTAACTATTTTGAAAAACATTTTGGAAAGAAATCTTAGTTGAATTGGAGCAGGCAACTGAGCAGGACATTCAGAAAGAAAATAATGATAACCTAAGAGCAGGAGAAGGACATTCTCCCAAATAACTCTATTAGATCAGGGAAAAGAAAGCAATCACAGCATTGCAGAAGTTTGTCAAGATCCTCATACTATAAATGTGTGGACACTTTATAACCCTGTTCCTTTTTAGTCATTTTCCTTCTGACTTACACCCTACCGTATCTCAGAGGACAATAGCAATGTGTAAAACTTGAAGTTTTAAACTTTAGTTGCTTTTGAGTTATGTGTACACAAAATACCTCTGGGCAATATGGAAAAACCATTTTTTATGGTTTCAGAATTCACAGCTGAACAGATTCTCCTAAAATTTTCTCTTCCACCAACTACTTTAAGCCCAGGAAGTTTGGAGCTTTGACATCTAAGGGATGCTTCTCTTCAACTAGGATTTCCTTCCTTTAAATGTTTTAAAATTATTTAGCAATCTTATTGCACTGGGAAAAAAAAAAAAAAACTTGTCTCATGTAATAATTGACAATGGACATACTTCATTTTAAAATTATGTTACATAATTTACTTCTGCTTCCAAATCAATATGCAAAACTAAAAATGTAATAGATTTGACTTTTGTCTTTAAGTCTTATATTGAAGCATCAGAGGTAGAGATAATGTATAGCATTAAAGGCAAAAGTCAAGCTGGGCATGATGGCGCACGCTTGTAATCCCAGCATTTGGGAGGCTGAGACTGGAGGATCCGGGTTCGTGGCCAGCCTCAGCTACCTAGTGAGGCACTCCGCAACTTAGTGAGACCCCGTTTCAAAAAAAAAAAAAAAAAAAAAAAAGAATACAAAATAGGGCTAGGGGTATAGCTCAGAGATAGAGTGCCCATGAGTTCAATCCCCAGTACCACACAAAAAAAGGCAAAAGTCAAAAGTCAAATATATTACATTTTTAGTACATATGTATAAAACAGTGATAGAATGGGAAGTTCAACAAGCCTTAATGCTCTATAGTAAAAGATGCTGTATTTGAAATAGTGTTAGGTAGAGATCAAGAAGGACTGGGCAGTGAATTCATCATAACCTCCTGCGACCAAATGCTCTTTCAATAAATACTGATAGACATACTAGAATTCTTTCACATTTCAGGCTATTGTCTTGGTACCATGTTGGTTTAAGCAGAATGCTTCAACCAAGGCTTTGAAGCTTTGTGTCCAGTTTTCTCAAGAGGCTATTGGGGATTTGGACCAAGCATTTCTCAAAAGGGATCAAAGCATAGAATTCCCTGTATTTATCAGAATTTAAGAATAAAGTATTCTGGAAAGAATGTTGACTTGAGAATCAAGAGGTTGTGGGATCTGGTCCCATTTCTACTACTAATTAACTGGGTGATCTTAGAAATCATTTAGCTGCCCAGGGCCTCAGATTTCCCCTTGTAGAGGGAGAGTTTATATTTTAAAAACTAAAAATTATGATAAAGCAGGGCGTGGTGGCGCACGCTTATAATCCCAGTACTTGGGAGGCTGAGACTGGAGGATCCAGGTTCACAGCCAGCCTTAGCTACTTAGTGAGGCCTTCTGCAACTTAGTGAGACCCTATTTCAAAATAAGGAATAAAAAATAGGAATGGGGGGGATGTAGCTCGGAGGCAGAATGCCCCTGGGTTCAATCCCCAGTACCACAAAAAATAAAAATAAATAAATAAATAAATAAAAATTATGATAATCCATATAAATATACTAGGTATAAGTAAGCAGGGGCCATGAGTACTTTTTGTTTTCATGTGTTTGCTATTTTTAATAATTTAGAAAAAAGCAAAATATTTAAAAATAAACAATATAAAATATGACCTATTTTTTATTGTATGAGTGAGATGATTTTATGGATATGAACTCAAGTCTCAATATAGGAAAAATATTATGTATCACGTGCGTCTGCTTGGACATCTGCCATCTGATTATCAACCAAGCTGTCTTGTTTCTCAGCTTACCATGACATCTGGATTGTAAATGTCATGACATTTTAGTCATTCAAAATTCCCAAACTGACACACCCTATATCCTGCTTTTGTCTCCAAGTTAAAAACCTATAATTTTAAACAGAATTCTAGAGCATACACAGACTTGCATCCCTTTTTCATAAAAGCAGAAAGAGCTATTTAATAAGTTATAAAGAAATATTAGTGTTTTGGGTGGGTGGGCAAACAAAGGAAGAGCAAAACCATGTCTGCTCAGAAATGCACTAGGCTAGGGAGATGCAGACCTGAGTTGGTCAAAATAATCTATTACCATGTCTAATGGAAGAAATTTGATAACAGATTTGGTATGGTTAGTGACGTCAAATCAATTAATATTAGATAAATGATCCAGGAAATGTGGCAGTGCCACAACTTTACTGAAGCTAGCTAGAATAATATTTATAATTTTAATTAATTATATCAGCACTGGGACCAACAACTGGCACACTATCAGAGAAAAGGGGAAAAAGAATGTCCTTGGTTCCTGTAGTGGCAGGAATATCTTCTGTGCAGAAAATCACTCAGGGAAATAAAGACACAAGTATGAAGATAAACTTACATACTCTCATTTTCCCTACCTTCTTTTATATTGCAATAAAAATATTAACACGTGGTACAAGTATGCCTTTTCTTATTCTTTTTTTCCACTCTGCTATTTTATCAAAAATAATCACAGTTATCAAAAACAAACCAACAAACCAAATTTGGGCTTCGTATAATATATGGCTGGTTCACTGTGTCAAGAGAGAAATCTGTGAATTCAGCAATTTCCTACAGTTTGAGAAACTGCCTGCTTTCACACCTCTGCTCATGTTGAGTGATAAAGAATTGTTGTAATTCTGCACAGAAATGGACCAACTTCATTATCACGTACAGGAAAGGTTTTAGCTGCATATTTTCTCTTCTTTGGCTGAAGGAAAAATGATACTCCTTATAACCAAAGAGCATTATTAAAACCAGTTTCCCAAAGAGTCTAATGATAACTAAATTATTGCCCCTTAAGAAAATCAAATTATGAATCTAGTTATTCATATCATATTTGATACAGTAAAGATTTTGTATTTCTGGCTGTTAAATGGTAGGGAGATTTTATTTTTTATTGTGCAATTCCTAGGATTCATGAAAGGCTGGTATTTAAAACACATTCTTATTTTAAAATTTATTTTCATGGCTTTATAAATAGTGAGCCTGCCATTTCTATCTTCCTTTTACCCCCACCATCTGGATTTAATTACTGAGCCCCTAAATACTGCACCATTTGGTCACAGTAGTCGACTTAGGAGAAAGACTTCATTTTATCCTAGGTCAGCACCCTTAAATGCAACTTAAATGCAACACTTAAATGCAACCTTAAATGCAACACTTATTTAACCACTTATCCTGCTGAGATTAACAATAATATTAAAATATAGGTCTGAACATTTTCTTTTGAGCCCTAAAGAGTCATTTCTTTTCTTATCCTTTTCATCACACCACATTTCAATAGTATATTAGAGTGATTAAGTGTATAGAAGTTCAAATCCCACCTCCAAAGTTTGCTAACTTGATGAACCAAGAGAAGCATCCTTAGCTTCTTATTCCTCAATTTTCTCACATTTAAGATGAAGACAAGAGATCCTTATTCTGAGGTTTGTTGTGGGAATTAAGTGAATTAATACACATAAAGGTGTACTAAACACTCCCAGGCTCACAAGAGCTTAACACATGTAGCTCCTGTTGTACCATAATGAATTAAAACTCACAAAAGATTCAGTTTTAAATCTTGCCAAGCTTTGTGATCTATTACCTTAGATGATTTAAATTCCCACACAGCCCTTTAATTTTACCCCTTAATAGTTTGAAAATTAAAATTTCTCATGACTAACAGACAAGACCAGCCTTACACAAAAGCAGATGAAATACAAGTCTGAGTGGTATAATGTGGGTGTTTCACTTCCAGAAAATATCCCTTTTCACCTTTCCATCTTCATATCCCTCCTCAGCCACAAACACAAGGGCTATAATTTTCTCCTAAAATATGATTTGCATGCATATCCATGCTTATAGCAGCACAATTCACAATAGCCAATTTATGGAATAAATCTAGTTGTCAGAAAACAAACGAATGGATAAAGAAAATGCAGTATATACACACGATGGAATTTTACTCAGCCATAAAGAACAAATTATGTCATTTGTCGGAAAATGGATGGAACTAGAGAATATTATGCTAAGTGAGATAAACTAGTCTCAGAAAGTTAAGGTCCTATGTTTTCTCTCTTATGTGGAAACTAGAGGGTAAATGAGAAACAAAAAGGACTTCAGATAAATAAACAGAGACCAGTAGAATAGCAGAAGAGGATTGAAGGAGGTGGGTGGGGAGGGGAAAAAGGAGAACTGATGAAGAAAACCGTTCAAATAATGCTATGCTATATTCCTCTATGATGGTATCACTACCAATCTCACTAACATGTATGGTTGAGGTGGGAGATGTGGGGTCCAGAGAGAAATGTGCCAAGAGCTATATGCATGTATGTTTATTATTACTTTGAAACTCATTATGATGTATAATTGCAATGCACCAATAAAAGTGTATTAAAAATAGTTTCTAGAATAAACTTGGGATAAATATCAAGAGTTTTTTATTACAATGACTTTAGCTTGAGTTAAATTTATCATAGTGTAGACTGTCCAAGACACAGCATATAGCATAGTTTCATTATGGTACAAACAGAGAGGCTGAGACAGGATGAGCACTACACAGTTTCTTCATGGTGTTAATAATAAAAAAAAAAAAAATCCAGTTAAAGTTTACCAGGATACTATATCCTAGAGGCAGAAACAGAAATAGAGACAAAAGAGAAGAATGAAAATAGAACAATTCATTCACTTACTTTATATGCTTATATTTATAGTTGGAGCTGATGGGGACTGAGGGAGGGAGAAATAAAGGGCTTATATTAAACGGATGCCAAAATATTAAAAATACTATGGAAAAGCCACAAAAGCAGACATTGTAGAAATGTGTCTACAATGAATGAAACAATGGCAAGAACAATGTAGGTAATTAAGGTTGTTAAAAGCAACAGAAGAAAAATCACACATAAAAGAAAGAGAATTAAAAATATTTTTAAAAAACGAGGGCAAAATAGGTCATTTGGAGAGCCAAGAAACCCAGTAGTAAAAATATTTAGTGAGTGCAGGTCCACTTTCTTAGTTAAGAATATTATTTGCATTTAAATGGTAGCTTTCGATTTGTGATCATTTTAAAGAATGTGTAAGAACACATCATCTGAAAAACATGAATTTTAAACTAGAAAATATAATGATCAGTCCTTAATGCGATGTGTGGTTTAGATAATTTTTTTATTATTTATCATTTTGTATGATGTTTCTGTGTGAAGTCTTTTAAATAAAAAATCTGAGAGAATGACTGAAACACAAATAACATTGCAGATCAGAATAAAGGCCATTCTTTAAAATTGAGCTCAGTCTCTTGAACAATTTATGAGGTGGTTTGTTGGAGCTAATAGGCACCCTGGAGTTGTTGTAATTTGGGAAATTTTTGGAGAAGCAAACCAGGCTGAAGAGAAACATGTGGCCCTGGCTTACTCTGCTCATTTGATCTGCCTTGCACAGCTGAGTCAAGAACTCAGAACACACCACTGTGTTTCTCCACTCTAACCACAGAAACCACACACTGTCTTTTTCTGTAGTAGGGAGATTTTCAGTCAATGTATTTCTGAGTTGTAGATTTCTCCAAAGGGAATGTCAAATCAGCACGAGAGGGGAGACACTGAGATCACTTTGCTAATGCCCTTTCCCTACTGAGACTCATTTCACAATCAAGGAAATGGACTTCCCTTTCTACAGCAATGAGAAACCTGCCTAAGGCCAAGTGGTTAAGTTACTGACTGGATTAAGGCTAATATTTTGGTCACTGAGGGATACTTGTTCACTTTACTGAAGAAGTAGCAGTAAGTTTCCTTTCAATATTTTTCTAGTCTAGAGCATTCAAAAAATTTCCATTTATTAAATTCTAACTTATAAATAGCTCATCTAGGAGTACTTTTTGGAATTCAAGAGTTAAAAATCTATAATTCACTTTTTGGTCATAAAATGCCAGCAGTATAATAGGTTATAAAGGAAAAAAAAGTACTCTCCACATAAATCTTCCTTAATTATTATAATGAATCTCTTTCCATAATTCATTCCATAGAGGAAATCAAAATGCCAGACCTGATTCACCAATGTGTCTGGATAAGACAATTTGTTTAAATCACCAGAGTAACTGGCTCAGTTAATTCCCAAGTGCCCAGAGTAAAATTATTCTAATTGGTAGCTCTCATCAAGTGCTTTCAACCTTTTTGGAATCATGGTGCATATACAGAGTGAGCGAGATACAGGAGACCTCCAGGTGGGAAGGGACCTGCCCAGGGACTATGGTGACTTCAGAGCCTACTCAGCCAACCCAGGGTCTAAAGAGATGAATTTTCTGCAACTGGGTGAAGCTCACCAAGGCACCAGTTGCATCAAGGATGCAAACTGGGAAGCTGTGGCCTAGATTCAGGGGCCTTACAAAACCATTATCCCTTCAGTAGGAAAATCAGAAGCCATTCACTGACATACTCCATGGTGGTCTAATCTGGCTTCTTTCTTTGGTCCATTAAAAATTGATATGAGTACCGTGGTGCAAACTTTTGTTACCCACATCAATACTCTCTACCCCTTATTTCATGGAAACAGAATGCTGCTACCCACTACTGTCCAGGCCTGAGAACTTGCTTCTGGCTCACATGATCATATCATTGATTTGTCTGGCACAGTCAGTCTATCTGCGGCCTCCAAGGAAGAGTACAAGCATGACTCTTTCCATCAGCTGCTTCTTAGAATGGTGCATGCTCTCATTAGAATCTGATATGGGCTCACCCTGGTATTTCAAAAAAAAAAAAATGAAAGGGGCTCTTTGGGTATGATGGTGAATACCCATAATCCTAGTGCTTGGGAGGCTGACACAGGAAGACTGCCAGTTTGAGGCTGGCTTCAACAATTTAGCAAGACCCTCAGTAACTTAATGAGATCCTCTCTCAAAATAAAAAGGGCTGAGGTTGTAGCTCAGAGGTAGAATGCCAGGATACCCTGGGCTCAATTCCTAGCATACATACACACACACACACACACTCACATACACACACACTCACATACACACACACACACAAAAAAAAAAAAAAAAGAGAGAGAGAGAGAGAGGCTCAAAACAAAATGAACAGAGCCTATCATATACCCGATCCAACTTAGAAAAGATGGAATGCTATCATTAATTTGTCTTTGAAACTAAAAAGAACTCTAGAGCATACTTCCTTTAAGTCCCTCATCAGAGAGGTGAGTTGCTAGAAATTTAGACAAGCAAAAAAGAATTCAACCAATGTATCTGTGCAAAGAGTGCTATGATTCCTATGCACCTAGTTTTCCTTCTTTCTTTTAGAAATAGGGCACCCTAACTGGTTTTTTGGTGCTGGGGATAAAACCCAGGGCCTGTGTGTGCTAGAGCCCTCTGCCACTGAGCTCCACCTTCAGCTCAAGCCTAACTGGTTTTAAGCAAGTTATGTGGCCATGCAGCCAGTGGCTGTACTTTCTTGCATCTGGTTTTGTAGATAGCTTTGACCATATAGGATACGTACAAGCATTATGACAGGTGTTACTTCAGGGCATTACCCTTAAACATGAGAAGGCAATGTTCTTCTTTTTTATTTCCTCTTCCCACTTACTGAAAACCAGCAAGGACTTGACCCTACAGATTGGAACCACATGCTGGGAGGGGCAAAACACACCACTAGCCCCAGATCACACACCTTTGGATAGACACATTTGAACAAACTGAATATATAAATATTTAACTAGGTTGCTTTGCACTGGTGGTGGTAGGGATTATTTGTTTTAGAAGTTGAGCTCTTATAACAAATGCAAATGCTCAGCAAAACTCAACTTGAAAAATGATAGCATAAGTGTCACCATAGCAGTCTTGGATGTTTACTCAGGGTGACAAGCATTTAGAAAGATAATGTGACTCTCAAGTGGCCATACTCTACTCCAGTGAAGGACTCATCAGTATCTCCAGCACTTGGCACACAGTAGGTGTTCAATCAAAGCTCTAAGTAATTGGATCAGTGCTACAAGTTGGCACCTGGAGGTACAAACACCACACCCCTCCCCTATTCCCATTGTATCATCTACTTTTCCTGTCAATGCAGTGCTAATTTCTCAGGAGACAAATGAGAAACTTACTTCCCCAGTGCGAGATTAATTATTCTATGCCACTGCCAACTGCAGACCATATCAGTCTTTGACAGCATGCAAAGATAAATGGTGAGGCAGCCATTTGAAAGGAAATCATTATGGCACCTCTCTGCTCTGTGTTATCACGTTCCTATCAGCATGGGAGATAACTTTGAAACCGCTTGTACTGCACCGAGAACCAGTGTTCCGGCTGAGGTCTGCAAAGATGAAAAGTCTCCCCTTGCCTTCAAAGCCTTTCTGTCACAGTGTGCCTTTCAAAGGCACCCACTGCCTGTGCTCAGGACTGCCCTGGAAACAGTGGGTGCCAGTGACCTCTCCTCATGACAGGAATCAGATGGGAAAGAAGGGGAGCTGTCTCCTGGCAGGAGAGAGATTTGGGCAGGCCTGAGCAGTGTTGGGCCTGTCGACTGGGACTGCCAGTCTGTTCCCCTGCTGAAAATGCTGGAGCTCTGCACTCCTTGCTCACACAGCCTCTCCCCAGGTTGGAAGGAATATCAACTAACTGGTCTGAATTTCATACACGGGCCGGTCTTGCTTCACTTCAGTAGGCTTATTCCATGGAGGCATTTTTTTTTTTTTTTTTTGGCTATCAATTTCCTAAGAAACACCTACTCAGTTAAAACACTGCAGGAATAATCGAGCTCTAAAGCCATCTACCCTGCAGCAGAAGTTGGAACGCATAGGGGATCAGAGGAATACTCCCACCTGGTTTCAGGGAGAAGGTACTTCTCAGTGGAGGCCAGCAATTTGAGAGGAAGTAGTTCACTTTTCTAGCAAAAAGGAGCCTTGCCCAATTTCAGTGTCTGACTTGTGCACGTGTGAAATGAATTGCTTCCCCCATCCAGGGCTCTACAGAGGTGACAAAAGCTCGCCTCACACTGGGGCTTGTCAGGGTGGTTTATAACCTGATGTTTCCTTTACGTTCTAGAGGGAAAAAAAAAAAATCCAGGATTTCTCTTGTAATAGTTTTCCTCCAGGCCAAAGGAAAAGAGTAATATTTGTACAATGGGAGTTCTTTTTTTTTATTTTTACTTTTCATTGCTATAAAACAGCAACAAGAAAATAGGGGTCATTCACAGCAGATGAATTAGAGCAAAGGAAAGAGAAAGGAGACATCGGCCACTGCTGTTTCTTAGCTTCAAAGGTTAGGCTGAACAATGTTTTACTTACATCTAATCATCTGTGGGTATGCGTGGGGCTGCAACTTGAAGCCAACAGGTCATCTGGGCTGTGCTCCTCCACACTTCTATCGTTCTGGGCCTGACAAGCAAGCTCTCCTGCCACCGCCACCCTGCAGCTGCAGGCATCATCCCTGGCTCTTTGCTGATAGGTTGAAGTGACCCCAAGTTGCAACACACCACTGCGTGTGTCTTGAGGGGCGGATGTGTAAACTTGAAAAACTAACACCTCCTGTATCCATAGTTTGATTAGTTGGCAAGGATTTTCCTGTATATCAAATGCTCATATTTCTCTAAAGGTAGCTACACACACAATATTGGTCTATTCAGACTGCAACTCGCCCAGAGGAATTAATTGAAGGTTTAAATTGTTGTTAAAATGTAAAAGAAAGGAAACAATTGTTTTGTCATTGTAATTTCAGTCAGCTCTTAGTAGAGAGCGTCACCTGCTAAGAAAAATTTATTGTAAATATATTTCAGGCAGCAAATATCTAGGAATGCTGTTAATAGAACCTAGGTTTTGCTTCATTATCTTCAGGGTTCTGTGTTTATATGGCTAAGTAAAAATATCAGTAGCAAAACTAATACCAGCATCATATATTGAACACTTACAACTTGCTAGACCCCATGCTGGCACTTTATGTAAATTATTCTTAGTTTTTCCAACAGTGAAAAAGGAGACACAAGGTAAGTTTGCCAAAGCTGTGTGGCTTCTCCTTGATGTTAGGGTTGCATGCAGGTGTGCTTGGCCTACGGCATTCTCTTTCTCCTTGCCATCTATCTCACCTATGATTATTTGAGAATTACAATGATGAAATTGCCTTAGTATGTGAATCTTCGGAGAGCACAACAATTTAGTTTATTATATTCAAAATTCTGGGGAGCTTTTCAATAAGGGATTAAACAAAAGGTATCCCCCTCCTCAGACTTTCAACACATTTTGTAACTTAATCTTGCTTTCCTTATCTATAAACTGGGAAGATAAAAGTACCATGCATGGAAGGCTGCCAGCTTCTTGTGTGGCACCCAGTAAACATTCTATTAGGGAAGTAATATTTGTAGCCAGGAGATAATGCAGATTCAGCAGTTGTGAAACTCTTCACTAGTGCTGAGCAACTTTTACAAGCCAATTAAAATAGAAACTCTATGAGCTTCAGATTCAACATGTTAGACCTTCTGATAGACTAATGCTGTGGTCAGTGTACAAAGAATTGCACATTAAGCATTTAAATTTTTCTGCTAATCTAATTGTTCTTATAATGGAATGAAGTTCTGTGGGAGGAATTCTACAATCAAATATCTCAAGCCAGAAAGACCATGCCTATTTTCTGATCAAGAAACAATGCTAATACTTCCGAGGTGGTTACTACTCAGGGGCAGAAATGGAGTTAGAGAGGAACACTTTAAAGTAAATCCTCTTGAAAGCAGAATGTCTATGTTTCCAAGTCGCGCGAATGACTTTTCATTAAAATTTGCTTTTTAAAATGAATAAAATAGCAAGAAAATAGAAAGATTAGGCTAAGCCTATGGTTTCTGAGCTGCAAACACAAAGAAAAAAAGTTAAAAAAATAAAAAGAGACAACGAAGGCTTGGCAAAAATGCTGTAGGAATCTTTCCCTTGAAAATATACTAGAAATGTCCTCCAAAATGTGTCTGAAATCCACTTCTGTTAGCTCCCTGGGAACTCAAATTTGTCACTGTGGGAACCATCTGACAGCTTCTTTAAGTGCCTATAGGTAGAGAGATGAGTCAGATTAGCTGCCTGCCTTGGAACAATTCTCCTTGGGGCGATAGCCATGTGCAAAAACTGCACCCAGATGTTAGCAAACAACTGCACTATCATTTTTTTTTTCCTTCCAAAATCTCTGTCAAAAATACTGTAGAGTTATGGCTTTATAAATATGTTGTGAATGAGATGCAGTAACAAAAAATTGGTGTTGTTTATTCATAAGGTATACCATATCATTAGTGAGAACATAAGGCTGCTGACATTGCTTATTCAACAACATTTCAATGAAGCAACATAAAACATGCCTGGGATATGCTACTTTTTCTCTAACCTCTTTGACTGGAACAGGGAAGTCAATAGAGGATTCAGTGTATAAGGTTAGAGGTGAACATGTCCTCGCCCATCCCAAACTCCACAATGGTGAGTTTATCCAATGTCTCTCAGCTAGTGAGTGGAGACTAAGGATGTACGTCTCCATTTCCAATCTTGCAGTCTTTTTCTAAAGGAATACTCCCATCCAACAGCTCATAGAAGATGGAACTAAGTCAGGACAAGACACAGGATGTGCTCGACTAATCACAGCTTTCCTTAAGAAATTCTAGGCTCCATGTGCCTAAAATCTCTCTTCTGCTGATCTGAAGCAAAGAGAAATCCTCAAATTCACTTGTCACTTTTTCCATAATTCTTATTTTGCAAAATGTAAATTGTAGACATGTCAACCTATATTTCCTCAAGAGTCCTAAATCTCTTGACCCACATCTTATGTTTGCTCATTTTTTCAAGATCCCAAATAATTTTTCTAAGGAAGATCCCTGCATAGATTTAAAAATCAGGCTGATATTTCCTCTTTGATCTCCCTGAAAGTTCTGTAATTTCTGCACCCGGCACTTCACAGATGATTCTTCGGGATTTGGCAATGAGTACAGGTAATCAGACTTCTCTCCTTCATACCAAGCTCTCCACCCTCTTCATTCTTCTAGGCACACATCACGAATTAATTGTACCTCTTTGGTTTCTCACTTGGCTACCCCAAGACTGTACTTAAATTCATCTTACCCCATTAAATCTTCTTAGGCTGTTCCAGTGCTCCCTTATATCATCAAATTCAGTACTGAATGTAAGCACGTCCAATGCCACTCAATGCTTGGGCGTGTATCCTCACCTATAACTAGATCCTAAGTTTCTCCAATAGACTTATGTTTCCTCCAGAGACACAGTCATGCCAGTGCTGTGTAGCTACCATGAAGCTCTGCTCAAGCACCAGGGTCCACATAGATTTCTATTGTATAGTTAAAGCCCAAAAATAAAGGTTGGTTGTTTTTCTCCCAAACATTCAGAGACTAGAACTCACAGCTTAGGCTTTCTAAGTATCTCTGATAGTATGAGTGTACTGAGATTTCTGTATTTCAGAGTTACCATAGGAGACAGAAGCATCTGTGGCCTCTACTCTGGATACCAGTGGCTCTCCATATGCTTTTCCTCCCTTTACTGTGACAACAAAAAATGTTTTCAGACATTGTCAAATGTCCTTCTGGAAGAAGAAGTGGAAATCAACCCTGATGGCAGCTACTGAATATATTACACTCACTGTCGCAATAGAGGTGCCATGAGAACATGTATCCTGTAATTTTTCCTGGTGTAATTTTTCAGTGGTATTCTGTGTCTCTAAGTCACAAGATATCACTGAAAGAGAAGTGGGGAAACAGTGTTCAAGCCCATTCTCACCCGGGAGCCTACCAAGAACACCTTGCGGGCAGACTCCTTTGGGTAACTTATGTCTGGAGATAGAGGAAGGACAGGTCACACACGTGTGTCACATAAGCCATGTAAACCTGAGCAGACTTAGAAATGTTTGTAAAGGGGTGCATGAGAAATATCTCAGCTCTTGAGTACAGTAGCAATCTCACAAAGAAAACATGTCTTATTGGAAGCCTAGTCCTCCTTCTCCAAGGTTGCGAGACCTAGCTTGGGGTAAACTTCACAGAAATTTTAACATGGAGTCTAAAGCAAAGAGAAACAAGTCAGTCTATTAAAAGGCAAATGAGAGGAGCCGGGCGTGGTGGCGCACGCTTGTAATCCCAGCATTCCGGAGGGAGGCTGAGACCAGAGGATCCGGGTTCGCGGCCAGCCTCAGCTACCTAGTGAGGCACTCCGCAACTTAGTGAGACTCGGTTTCAAAATAAAGGATAAAAAATAGGGCCGGGGGTATAGCTCAGAGGTAGAATGCCCCTGAGTTCAATCCCCAGTACCGCAAAAAAAAAAAAAAAAAAAGGCAAATGAGAAGCCACAGCCTGAGTGTTCATTGAATTCCTGGGCTGTGGCCCAGCATGGAGGTGCCACTCCTCAGGTGTCAGCCCCACTGATTGCAGCTCCTGCCACGTACATGCTCCTGAGAGAGGAGCCAGGAGTTTGGCTCTTTAGCTCTGAGGTTCACTGATGCCAGTGAGATGGAAATGAGTAAACACTTCCTGAAGAGGTAACAATTAATTGTAAAGATGAAAATTTATCACACAGCTGCAAAGAGCCACAGGAGACCCTCGGGTGTACTTTTAGGTGGCGGTTCATTGCTATGTCTGAAATTTCATTCGTCTCTTTTTCACACACATACACAAAAGAGTGAGACAGGAGACTTGGGGAAGGAGAAAACAAGGGGAAAGAAGAATGAAAACCCTGTCCAGGTTGTTAACAGAGTGGACGCAAATATCAAGAATCTTAACATTCTGTCCCTGTTGTGAGCAACTGATCATCTCAGATGCTACAATGTACCCTGAAATTAGGGCAAATTTTAGACAAGGGGAGCCTGGACATGTGTTCTAAGGTCAAGCAAGTGGGCATGGGCAAGCCCCAGGAAGAGGAACAGAACACATAGAAGGAAAAGTCTGTTTAGTGTCTCTCACTCCCCAATGCCTACTTCACTCCCATTTTGGACCCCTTTGTCCTCATTTCCAACTTTCTTCCATCTGGCTCTCAGAATCACAGAGCTTCTTGTTGTAGAAATGAAGATCCATATCTACCTGTAAAGGTAGGCTATTTTCAAAAAGTACCTCATGGCTGATACGTTGCTATGTTTCTCTCTGTTGGGCATATATATATATCCCAGGTTTCCTAGCCTCCTGCTGCTCCTCCTGTAATATAGTATTTTCCCAATGTGATGGGCCTACTATGTGACAGATATTAATCTAATGATCTAGTTTAAAAAAAAAAAGCCTAAAGTCTATTAGGAGAAGCAGCTGTGAAAAGACAATTACAACACAATGAATTAATAGTAGGATGATGATAAGCTCCATTTACCATGGAAACACCTGGGAGGGCAACTGGACTCCAGTGTAGATATTCCAGATCAGGTCAAATATAAGCTAAGCTATTTGGGAAGATTATAAGCTAGACAAAGAGTAGGAGACTGGAGTGGAGAGTGGATTATCAGCAGTGGTGCCAGCATGTTTATACATTTGTCCAATACATAAATGAGGAGAGTTCATTTTAGAAAATAAAAGCAAGTGTGCATGACTAAAGCATTCTGTGGGAGGGGTAGATAATTTGAGTTGGAACCAGTAAGTCTGGAATGATGGCAAGAAATATGCCATCCTAAGGAGCTGAGGCGTTCGTTATTCTAAAGTCAATGGGATACTGTGGAGTTTTTCGGCAACAGATGGCTTAATCAGATAGGGATTACAAAAAAGTTATCCTTCCTGCATTAGGAAATTATTAAAGAAAGGTAAATTTGGATTCCAGGAAAACATTTATAAAACTAATGATGTGACCAAGACAACAGTGGTGATGATGACAAGAAAGGATGGATTTAGGAGCAATTAAGTAGGTAAAAGGAGATGCTAAGATGGTTCACGTGAACCTCAATCCTATAAGGTACACACCAATACCCACTCTAATGATGAGGTTTAGCAAGATTAAGTGACTTGCTGAAGATCATGCAACAATAAAACAGCAGAGATGTCACAAAATCTTTGATGTCTGACTCCAAAGACCATTTTATTCTCACTGAATGGATCACGATTTCTCTTTCTATGGAGTTCTTTAATATGTTAAAACCCAGGGATTAAGAAGTGAATACAATCTGCTTCCTGGAAAGGAGTTGTTCAGAATTGGAGATTTCATGCTACCACACCCTGCTTCTTCCTTTAATTCAAGCAGTACTTCCAGGATAGCTCTTTTATAATCTAATAATTCTCATAGTCAAAAAAGAAAAGTTGATATGGAGTTTAAAAGTGTCCCTCCCTTGATTTTATCCCATTAACTTAAGTAATCCCTTGGTCTGCTTGTGGCCAGCACTTCCAAATATGTATCTTTATCTTGTAATGCCATTTCTTCTGAGTTATCATCTAACCAACATATACAGAATTAGTTCTTTTAATCTTTCTTGCTAAGTCATTCCTTCAGTACCCCTAATTATACTTGTTGCCTCTGTCTGGCCTGCTTTCTGTTCGTATACATCTTGAAACATCCTATGGAAGCACAATATATAGTGTTTTTTTAAATTAATAATTCTACTAATATAATATTAGTAGAATTCTACTAATATAATATTAGTAGAATTATATATATTATATTATATTAGTAGAATTATATTTATTTCACTATTTTCAAGCCCCTCTTTATTACTTGGGAGTTTTCACATGAAAAAAAAAATTGAATCACTGGAGAAGGCTGTTCATTTCTTCAAGGAGGCTCACACACCACCCACCTTTGCTCTCCCAAAACATAAGAATGCAGAAGGAATGGCGAGCGAGTGTGATTAACATACTGCCAGGCAGCAATGATCTGCTTCTTGAATTGGTTAGGTAGTAAGATTATTTTGTTGTTTTTGTTGCTAGTCTTTTAAGGTTGCAGGAGGACATAGAAAGAATAAAAATAAAATTTATCTGCAAGATGTCTCTAAATGGAATGCATTTATGACATTCTTATAGGGCTTATTTGCAGCTCTTTAAAAATAATTGACTATCTAATTAGAGAGATAGATCACATTGGTATAGAACACATATAGAGATAAATACTTCTTTTTATAACTTCCATAATCATAGAGGTAAAACTATACAGAGGAAAACTCACTCAATATTTTAACCCTTAGGTTTTCTCTGTCTACACAGATTTTTCTCAAATGGGGTCTCACAAAACACTTCCTACATTTATAATTTATTATTTCAATATTAATGATATCTTCCTACTTTTACCATTTACTTTTGTCAATATTATTCCTCAATTGAAGACAGGAATTTCTCATTATACACACATGCATGCATCCAGACACACACACATTTTTCTATTTCTAGTATGTTGACTGAACTACTGATAGCATGGAAAGTATAATAGATTTACTTTTATTTATTTTAGGTGACTTATTTATGGTCCATTCGTATTTGTTTGAAAGGCCTCAGTGGTAAATGTAATAGAGCAGGCATCTGCTTGAGAATTCACTGTAGACTGGTAGAGCAGCACACATGTGTTCTCTAGAGGTTCTAAGTGTTAAAGTACAAGCCCAACCACTGAACTGTTTAAAAAATGGCTAAGGATTTTAAACTTCCTGCTGCAGTCTACCTTATCTGAAAAGCATGAAGAGGTACCAACATAAAGCGTGCATAGATATTCATTACAATAAGAAAATCACTTGTAAAGTTACTGAAACTGTTGAACCTGGCAGAGTAAGATTGTGGTGCAGAAAAGGTGGTTAACTCACCAAGCAGGCAGCTTTAAACTGAGTCTTAAGGGGTTATTACCTTCCCAAGTAGATAGAGGGATAAAGAATAACAACAATACAATAGCTAACATTTATTGAGTGCTTACTGTGTACTGAACCCTGTTCTGAGCATTTGAAATACATCAGCTTATTTTCTTCTCAAAATAATCCTATGGAAATAGTCATATTATTATCTTCTTTGCATACTTGAACCAGCATGCTCTTGTATATATTATATGTGCCCAAGTAAAAAGAACAACATATCTAAAATTATAACAGTATCTGATTAGAATGTTGGGGCATATGGGAAATATCAATGGATGAGGAAGTAAAGGAAAAAGGTATGGGAACCTGTAAGACCTTACAAATGTGATCCTTCCTGGAGGTTGAGCTCATGAACAGAATTTATTTCACTGTGATTTTTTATCTACAACAAATATGTGTTCATAACTCAAATCAATGAGAGTATCAAATTCAGGAAATTTGGGCATGGAACAAAGAAAGAATGTCCTTGTGTGGGAACTGTGGGTGGCTGATGGAAGGAATAGGAACCTGGCGCATAGAGGGTTGCTTTCCTATGGTTTGATTTTTGCTTTTAAAATGGGAAAGCCCTGGATATACTTATGGGCTGGAGAGACTATATTAATGGTCCAAGTAAAAAATGAGGACATTAAATGATGTCTAAACGCTTGAGACTGAGGTAAAAGGATAAGGAGCAGAAGATTTCAAACAAAGGGATGAAAGGATCCTGCTAATGTGAGGACTGACATGGGTAAACACAGGAGTAGAGGGATTTGAAAAACTGATGATTGTTGAACATTTTCTTCTGAATAAAAATAACATTCAAGCCAGGCGCCAGACATGGTGGCTCAAGCTTGTAATCCCAGTACTTGGAAGGCTGAGACAGAAGGATCACAGGTTTGCAGCCAGCCTCAGCTACTTAGGCCCTCCGCAACTTAGTGAGACCCTGTTTCAAAATAAAGAATAAAAAATAGGGCTGGGGGTATAACTCAGAGGTACTATGCCCCTGGGTTCAATCCCCAGTACTGGAAAAAAAAAAAAGAAAAGAACATTTGAAACCCAATGTTACAGAAGTGGGAAGGGGGGCTGAGTTTTGTGTGGTTGAAAGAAGGTGCTGGTCACGAGTATGAGTGCAGTGGGGCAGGGGGCTGTTCGAGGACCAAGTTGAAAGTGACATTACGGTTGGATAAAAGGCATAAACCACTTGATATAATCTAGAATGAACACAAAAGAAGAAGAAAGGAATTGAGGTGAGGGTGAAAGGCAATTTGTGGAAAAATGGAAAACTTGCTGAAGTAGGAATGCACCAGGATTTAAGTAATTCTTCAGTAATAAGAATTGAATGTTATGGTCAACAAGTGAGATGTTAGGGTTCACAGTGTCAGAGATCTAGTAGTTCAGGGCTAGGGCAAGACACAGAGGGCGGCCATCAAGCTGTGAGGTCGATGGAGGGGGTCTGGTTGTGTCCCCAGTTCAAGCCACCATCATCTTTCACCTGCACAATAGTCACATCGTAGGTCTCTGTGCCCCATCTCCTGACTCTCTCACCTTGGCAACAAGATTGATCTTTAAGAGGCATAAATCATATCATGACACTCTGGTAGTCAGAACATTCCAGTAGTTTGCCATTGCACTTTAATAAAAATTCAAACTACTTTCCACTGCCTGATAGGCCCCATATGAGGCAGCCCTGTGCATTTCTCAGACCTCCCCACACATCACACTTCTTCTTGCTCCATATTCACCTTCCTTCCAATGCACCCACACACTCTGACCTAAGGGCCTTTGCACTAACCATTTCTTTTCTGGGTAATGTTCTTCACCCAGCTTCATAGACTTGACTTTCGGCCATTCAGGTCTCAGCTTAAATCATTTCTCCTTGGAGATACTGTCCCTCAACAAGTTACCCACCCATCAGTCACTCTGAATGACATCGCATGCTTTATATTGCTGATATAACTGTTGGTGCCTATTATAGTCTCTTGCTCATTGATTTATTGTCAGTTTCCAACCCCACCCTCAGAATGGATGTTCCATAAGAACTAGACACAAATAATATAAAAATTATTGCGTTAATACTCTAGTATTAGAAAAAAGCTCACTGTCTCCCTGGGTGTTTCTATGGCCCCCTTATTTTTATTTAAGTCCCCCCATTTGCACCTGAGGCTACTATCACCCCTGGTATAGTTTCAGATTCATCCACCAGGGGGCAATATCACCAACTTTGGGAATCTATGGACTAGGGTAACAATGGATGATTTTACCATGTTTATATTGAAGCCTCAGAGTCTAGAAGGACATTCAGTTCATGGCAGAAATCATCCAGCCCTTCCCAGTCTTAGAATAAATGAATCAATTGGTGGGGGTATTTAAAGGGTGGCCTATTATAGGATTCTGAACCAAATCCTTCAAAGGTTTAATGCTCTACGAGACCATGCTTCACCATAAGAAGGACTGAAATACCAATGAGTTACAAGACAGAAAAGGGCAGTACAGTAACCCTGGTATCTTAAACCTGGTGAAGAGGCATAAATATTCTAGAAAGTCCGTGGAACATTATTTGCAGAAGCTGTATCATTGAGAAACAACTATAATTTAAAATGTACCTGGTTTACATACTCAACAAGAATTGCAATGATTTCTTCTGATTTGCAAGGAGTTCACAGGTCAAAGTGCAAAGTAGTAAAATTAAAGCCTTGATGTTCTATCTAGAATCTCTGATTTCTCTTCCTGCAATTTTTCTGGAGTGATCTTACTACAAAAGCAGATTTAGCAAACAAGATTTTAGCCTGAGAAGGAAGTTTGAAAGAATTAACATGCCACAGAGGAGAAGCCAATTCCACTTCCTGTTTATGGGACCATAATACTGTTCTGTTAGTGATGGAGGTGGATAGACATTCTTTCATCAAAAGGACAGAAAATGTCCTTTTAGAATCATCTTGAAAGTCAAAGTCATGTACCCTTTTGAGGACGAGGACCTGGTGCCTTTCTAAGGAAGAAACTGTAGACACCCTTTGCAGGTTCACATATTTCTTTAAAGCAGCACTCTCAGGACCTCTAGAAGACTCTATTGATGTCCACTCAATGGTGTTCCCTGCCCAGGGAAAACAAGTCATCTCCCCACACCAAGAAAAAGTCGGCTAAGTAGGCCTTGTATCCTGAAAAATCTAACAATAGCATTTAAATACAACAGAAAAATGAACATGCCCTGCCAATAAAGAAGGAAGGAACCATCTGGGTAAAGAAGTGAAATAAGCTAAGTTTGGAGGCAAAGACTGTGAAAAATACTATTCATCTAGGTTTGGATGGAGAGACCCACTATTATTATTAATAATTACAACAATGATAATAAATGAATTTAATCCTAAAGCAGGAGGCATAATTGGCAGCGTAGGCATGAAAGTCTTATAATCACCCAAGCCTCAGCTGTGCCCAGGCAGTGAGAGTGGGAAGAATTAGAGAAAAGAATTACAATTATAAAGAAATTGACATCTATGAATTGAATTTGGAACATTATCTCCAGCTTCTGGTTCAGAGTTTTTCTTACAAAATTAAAATAGAGAAGCTAATTAGACTGCAGGAAAACTTCCACTGAACTCTACTGTTTCTACCAGGCAAGGAAAAAAGAAATAAGCAAGACATGAGAAAGTGGGAAGGATCACAAGTTGTTAAATGACTAATTTCTCGTTATTAGTGTTCTACTGAAGAATTAAGTACATGAACTATAGGATGGCTACAAAGTCTGGAAACCCTAGCCGATATCCACACTAAATGGTTTGTTAGTATGATACATGATGGGTTTCATGGGTCATTGATGTGACGTCCATGAAAAGTATCTAATCTGTTCAATGTATGGCCCCACATCACCTATGCAAAATTTAAGTGAGTGTGATGTATTGCATTGTCATCGATTCTTGCACATGTGTCCATTAGGCATGGCCTCAATTTTCACTGAAGAACATGCATATCACAGAGGCAGTAATCAAGAGTTCAGATTGGAGGAGCACATAGCCCATTCTCTGTAGCCATGCCACCTAGTCCAACATTGGAAGCCACAACAGTGCCACACTTGTTTGTCATAACAATGAAAATGGTCACTCTTTGCCTTTTTTAGGCCTTCAAATGTGGGCATTAACTGGTCACTTATCATGATCAAATCTATTAGGCATGGTGTGCATGCCTGTACTCTCAGTACTTGGGAGGCTCAGAGAGGAGGACTGCAAGACAGCTTCAGCAAGACTCTTGGCAACCTAGTAAGACACTGTTTAAAATACACATATATATATATATTTTTACATGCTGTCACCACGCCAAAGGTTTTTCTCCTTTGTCTGGAGTCCCTCCTGTGTCCCTATCACTATAAGTTTTTTTAACCAAAGACTTTTCTCCTTTAACTTCCCTACCGCTACCTTAAATTTACATTAGGTACTGAATAAAATGGCTCCAAGACCCCCTTTTCAAATGCTGCCTCTGCCTTGGAGGCAATATCCAAAACATAAACTGCTAGGCTCCTCACAGTTCTTTAAGAAAAAAAAAATACTTCCATCCACCACCTGGGTCTCTCTGTCCTCAGGAAGTTTGGGGGAAGGTTGGGAGAGCCAGATGAGGCCTGTTCAATTGTCAAATCATTCCCTGGGCCTCATGTAAGTGGCTCTTTAGGAGGTAACATGATTTAACAGCACCCGACATGACAAAGCCATCTCTGATATTTTCTAACAATCTCCTTTCATTGTATATTGCAAAGGAAAATGTCTCTTGAATTTAAAAAGGATGCTGAGATGGGAAAATGTTTACAACAGAGCAAAAGGGGAAACTTACAAAACTGACTACTCCAGTGAGAAGGAAAATGATGAAAAAGAATGCAACTCACTGAAAATGGGGGGGGGAGGGACAGAGAGAGGGGGGGAGGGAGAGGGAGAGTCAGAGGGAGGGAGAGGGAGGGAGGGAGGGAGGGAGAGAGAGAGAGAGAGAGAGAGAGAGAGAGAGAGAAATGCACCGTAATTTCCTTTTCATCAATAACCTGATTGGCTCTATTTAATGTGACTTCTATTTCCCTGTATTGATTATCATGCATCTTGATGAATACAACTTAACAAAAATAGGTTGTCTAGGCATTCGCCCTAAATCCCCCACATTAAAAATATGATTCTCCCAGTAGCTCTAGGAATCAAAAGAACATAAATATTTTTTGCATAGCCATAGAGTGTTTTTATTATGGCTTTGGAAGTGAATTTTGCTATTTATTCTTTTCCTTCTTCAAATATTTTGGTTTACTTCAGAGTCTGAGCAATCTTTGTTTTCTGGTTAGAAATGTTGACATAAATCATCCCTTATAAGAATGGTCTTGGGAACATCCTTAGCATCTCTGTTCAAATTCCCCTGTACCCTCCTATTCATAGTTTTCTCACATTAGTCTCCACTCATCTCTCCATTGGTATAACCTATGACTCATACTTAGTGTAATTACTTATACATCTGATTCCCAGCAAGTATTCTCATGTATATCCAATATGAATTAATGATTTATTAGTGGAGGGCAGAGCTCTGTCCCTGGTTCTTAGAATATACTACTTCACTTTAAGGAAAGAAAATATGGAGGAGATTCTTCTTCTATAGTACCTGCCAACTAGTACATGTAAGGCAAAGTTAGTAAACATGTAGCAGTGATAAAGCTAAGAGCCAAATAAACAAACTTGATTACCAAATACTGTATTACAGAACCCAAGAACAGGCAAACATACCATAAAATTTCAAAGGTGACAATTCTAGACCTTGCCCCTCTCAAAAATAAAAGTGAATTGTATGAAGCAGAAGAAAGAGCTTATGCTCATGTGTAGATGCAAAAAAATTTAAACTGCTTACATACATGTCATTCATGTTTTGTCTGAGTTGGCTAAGGAATAAGCATTACAGTGAAAGTAAAAAAAACAAAACAAAACAAAACAAAAAACAAAGAAAAATAGATGCTCTTGAGGGAATACCCAAAATAGTTTCAGTTTATAGAGCTTCAGTTTATAGAGGGAGTTGGTGATAGAATAATTGTTACTGGAGTCATGCATTGATAGAAAGTTTTAATTAATATTATATATTCTTACTGGAATTGTGCATTGATAGAAAGTTGTAATAAATATTACCTTTATTTATAAATATTATATATGTATAATTCAACTCTCTTACATCACATTAAAGTGAAATCTCTATTTTTTTCTGTAGTTATAATTTGTTGTACATATGTGTGTATATGTATGTGCTTAGTATTAGCTTAGCTGAACAAATTACACCAACGTCAGAATGCCAACACAGGGCAACTAGTGGGTGAATAAGTATAACTACACAGGAGCCTGAGGTTCGAGGGCAGCAGCAGCATGTGTACTAGAGACCTAATTGTAAATGGTAATTTGGGGTCTATTGCTAAGGAGTTGAGATTTCAGAGAGCAAAGAACAAAGGAAGTGCATGCTAAGAATCAGATACCAAACTGCTAGGTAGTACTGAATGCCTGAGGACACTTGATATATACTTTCAATGTCATTCATGATGCTTATTTCTGATCTGTAAGTCCCTCTTAGGCAAACTATCAATCAAGGCTAAGGATGGATTGAGATGTTCTTCAGGTGAACAGTGTCTCCATGGATTTTTTTTCATCTACCATTTTCAGGAGGCTATAGGATGATGTACATCTTCAAAAATGAGGGAGTTAACTGAAAAAGACAAAACTCAATTTTCAACACAAAAGTGGGATCCAGGGCTCACCCAGCAGGAGGAGTAAGGAGATGCTATGGTGAGATACAGAATGTCCTCTGAAGAGCTTATTTATCAATGCTCAGACTTGACGTGAGTAAGTTGTGAGAGTTGAAATCTCATCAGTGGATAAATCCATTGTGATGCATTTACTGGGTGGTAACCTAGGCAGGTGGGGTGTAGCTGGAGAAGGTGAATCCCTTGGGATGTAGCCTTGGGGACTGCACTTTTGTCTTTGAATCCCCTTGCTTGTTGGCTCCCTTGCTTCTGGCCTTTATAATGTGAGAACAGAGCCTAGCTTTCCTCTGCCATGCCCTGAGATACCGCACATGAACTGAAACCCAAATCTCCAAAAATTGTGACACATCTTCCTTCTTCAAAGTTATATGGTCAGTTGTTTTAGATGATATCAGTAAGAATGCAGACCAAGACAGGAGAAAAGGATGACAGCTGCCAGGGAGAACAAGCCCAGCCTCGACTGGAGCTAAAGACACCAGCAAGGAGATCTCCAAGAAAAAAATGGACCTTTTTTAGGCGACCTTTGTGTTTATTTTGAGAGTACTTTGATAGCTGTGTTATCTATAATGCTGATAGGTGGTTGGAAAAATAAGCTAATGAGATAATGAGGGTATTCATCAGCAAAGAGTTGTAGAAGAGAAGAAATATAGTCATAACAGTTGAATGTTATCAGGGAAGGCACTTACTCTATTTTTTTTCACTGTGGTATCCTTAGTTCTAGAAAGTTGCCTAGCACATTCTATGTGCCCGGTGAATATTTATAAAATAAATCAGTTCATGTACATCCTTACATTGCCCTCAAAAACAATATTACAATCGTAATAATGTAAACTCTGAACAATAATTTAAAAATGTGATAGAAATCTCAACCCTTTTCTCTCAAAGTCAGAGGTAAATAGTTATTATATAAAATTGGTGGTATTAGGAAACAGAAATATAAGCACGCAATTTGAAACACAGAAGAAATTTTCTGAAAAAGCATCTAAGAGAGTTGCAAGTATGGAACAGGACTGAGGAGGAGAACTCTGTTCTTCTGGCGCTTGCTTAGTCTCTTTAGGCCTAACAGGCTATATGAAGTTAGATTTTCAGGAAAAAAAAGTGTGATACTCAGCTTTGTGCATGGGGAGTTTTGGGGGACATGTCATCAGAGTTTGGGCAGAAGGGGAAGAGATGAACTTCTATGCAGCTCTAACAATTATTTTTAATGACCCCACACCCAAAGAGAACTCCCTAGTTGGGAGTTCTTCCCAGTTGTCCAGACTTGAGACAAGTGCTGTCTTTGTATATCCTCCCATCCCACCATCCATCACTCATTGGATATGAGCCACTATCAGAAAGAGTCTTGATGTTGGGCAAGGTGGTTTCATTTGTCAGAGAGGTTCTTGGTGAAGGACTGTGCTAGGAGCCATTAGGCAACACTCTTAGTAGCTGAACTAATGGGCATCTTGTTCTCCAGGGACAGTCTGCAGGTTATGCAAAGGTCTAAACCATGTGGACAAATGATTCAGATAAAAATCACATTAAAACATGAAATTAATTCATTTTTATTGTTTAGATGAAAAAGAAAGGGCATACTCAAAGCTATATGTCCAGATGCAAGTTGCCTGCACATAAAGCTTTAAGTGATAAGACCATAACTTAAAATCAGGTTGTCTTATCTCTAAAGCTCATCTGGTTGAGTGGAATTCAATCTCTTGAGATATTTTTAATATACACATTTCATGACAGTATAATATTAAACTAATAAAATAAAATATTTGCAATAAACATTGCAAACTTAGTCCTCAAGTTGTGTTTCAAATGCAATCACTTTGTGGTATTTGTTGTAATGTGGTTACCATTGCCATCTTTTCTTAGTTAAAACAAACATTCTTTACATTTGTAATTGGTCTCTGAAGAGTAGAAATAAAAAAGTTATTCTGGGAATTCACCTGTATAAGTAAAGAGAGCTCATACTTTGCAATTGTACTAGTAAACTAGCATGCTAAAGATATTGTAAACAAAAGAAAACAGTAACATGAAAATCTGGCCCAAAAGTGTATCTCATATTTAGAAAATATTTTTTGAACAGAACCAAATTGTGTGTTTTCTTAAGAAAAAAAAAAAAGGAAAGAAAGAAAAATTCTGGTTTTTTTTTTTTTTTTTTTTTTTTTTGGTATTGGTGGGTATTGGTGATTGATACCCTGGGGCATTCTACCTCTGAGCCACACTCCCAGCCTTTTTTACTTTTTAGTTTGAAGTGTGAAACAGGTCTTACTAAGCTGCTGAAGGTTGCACTAAATTGCTGAAGCTGGCCTCAATCCTTTGATTCTCTTGTCCAGCCTCCCAAGTAATGGGATTACAGGTGTACACCACCATACCTAGCTTCTATGTCATTTTTTTTCCCCGAAAGCCTGGAGCTTATGAGATACTAAATGTTTGTGGAATGGAATATATGTCACATAAGAAAATACATCATTTGTCTGTTTTGTTTATTCTTATTTTCTAAGTGCCTAGGGCAGTATCTGACCTATACTAGGTACTCAATTAACTCAGCTATTCTTTAGGTATATATTTAATTCAATTAAAATTGAAGCTACATGTGGGCATGCCAGCTATAAATCATGCATCTTCATAAACTCAACTTTGGAAGCACAACATTTTCTAAATCAGAGTATAGTACTCTCTTTCTAGGCTAATGAATTTGCCATTTTATAAATAGATATATGTGTTGTATGGCATTCCTATTATGACCTCATTTTCCCAAACACTGCTTTGCAGTCCACTTAAATGACAGAGCTAGAAATGACTTAGCCTTTTCCTTGAATGAGGAACAGAAGAAAATCAGACACTGTGGTTCATTAAATACATACATAGAGAGAAATATACACATATTAAGTAGCTATTTCAAGAACTTAAAATCAACCAGGATATGTCAGTAATCATATTAAGGGAGTTATAAAGCACTGAAATTATTCTGTCTTGTCTTTTGCATATGTGGTCAGGATAACATTTGCATTAGTTATATCCTATTGATTCTTGCAGAAGGAGACTTGATAAAGACAAAAGAACACATGCAAAAATAAATGCCTACAGGGGAATAAAACAAAGACACGGAAGACACAGATGGAAGCATCTATTATATTTGACTTTAAAATGAAAACAACCACGATAATAAAGCAAACACACAAACCCCCAAATAAAGGACAATGGCAACAACAAAAACCCATCCAGGCCCATTCTCTTTAGGAAAATCTATTTTTGTCTTTGTCCTTGCTCATCTCTCTCCCATGAAATCCACTTTGAAATGTCATCCCCTCCCCTTTGTCAATAGATCAAGCATGCTCTAACAGGAGAGATAGGGTGGTACGAAACTAATAATGATAATAATAATAATGAGAAATGGCCTCAGAGATATATTTCATGTGCCTTCTTCTCTCCTTGTCTTTCTTCAACAGAATAGCTTCCCAGCCAGTGGGGCATTAATCATTGCAACAGCAGCTGCAAGATAAAGGCCGGGTGAAATTTCATTGTGCATTATACTGTGAGTTGTGGGCGCATGAATATGTCTCTCCCAGTGTCTGGGAGGAGGAAGTGGAGAGGCAGAGCAGAAAAGTCTGTCATTTTATATATTTATATTGCTCAAATGGTCAGGAATGGTTCCCCATTGTTACTGCGGATTAAAATCATTCACGTCCCTCCGCTTTCATTGGAGGTCACCTCTCAGAAAGGGGGATAAATATTATGACAAGTTAAATCCTGCCTTCTTTTTTTTTCCCATATGCCTCCGGGGTATGCAGTAGAGCAAGGGACAGGAGGGTGGGGCATCTGGAACCAGGAGCAGCACTGTCTGATGGGATACATTTTTTTTTTTTTTTTGCTAATCCTTAGTTGGGTATTCAGTTTTTCTCTTACATAATACTTTATATTAACAAGATTTTCTGTCTTGAAGAGCCCTGAACTAAGTTTGGAGAGAATATTTGGATGAGACAGATAAACATGCTATTACTACTCAGCAAAGAAATATAAATATCAACTAGTTCCTTCCTCTGTAAAGTGAACAGCATGAAATAAAGCCTCTGGGGGTTGTGAGAAATGTAAGATCTCATGTGCTAACCCAGGACAGAATCAGAATCTGTGTTTTAGTAAGATCATTTAGAACACCTGCATATATGTTAAAATTTAAGACTCATTATTTCCTATAATGTAATAATGTAATGTAATACATGCAAACACATATGAGCATCCTCTGTCTCTTTCTCTCTCTCTCTCTCTCTCTCTCTCTCTCTCTCTCTCTCTCTCTCTCACACACACACACACACACACACACACACACACACATTCAGATGGGGTGAGGGATAGAAGAGGTTGCATTATATACACATGCCAATCAAATTCCCATCAAGTTATTCTCTCTGCAACTGCTAGCCACCACAGACATGGTGTGCATTTATTTACCATTTCATCCCTGTATGACGAGAAAATCAAGGAGAACCTTTCTTCTCCATTTAGCTAACAGAACCAGCTCTCTAGACAACCCAAGGCATTAATTAGAAGGTTTTAAAAGGCAAGATTGTCATAACAGCATCAGTGTGTTTCTAATTTCTATAATCATTCAAACATGTACCAGAAAGTTATGAAAGCACAACCCACCCCTCCTACTATCTCGTCAAAGACAGAATGGAAACATTCATCTTGAAGCCTGGTTGGCAGTGATTGCTGCTTGAAGTCATTTCCCTGTCATATATAAATAGAAAGTAAGGGATGCAGTTTCAGAAAAAATAAAAATAAAACCAAATATTAGACCTTAGTTTAAATTAAAATCATTGATTCTTTTTGATGACTCAAAAGACTTTTATTAGGTAGTTTATCTTTTACATAAACTGCAGTGAATCCCCTCTGGCAGCATTCAGCAAAAAGGGGGATATGGGAAAGTCATCATTTATATCACTATATTAATTAGGTCAAACATTCTGTTCATTTCTCAACCTACATTATCCAATCCATGAAATGGGCACACAGTTCTTATAGCAATAATTACAGTGTCTCTTCCTGCTATCTTCTTTATTCTACTTTCCCTTTTCCTTCCCCTTCCTTCTTATAATTTATCTATTCATCCAACTCTCCCTGTGTGTATCAGGGACCAGGGACTATGTTAGATACTGATAGAAATATATTGGAGAATATTACTTATCTTTATACTTTTTTGATGAGGAAGAGTTGAGGCCTACGAAAGATGACTGCATGTCAGAGGTCACACAGGTAATTATCAACAGTATAAAAACTAAAATCCAAATGTAAAGCTAGCCTAGCAACTAAACCTGACTGTAATCCCATTTAAAATAATATAAAAATTATAGGACATACACACAATGGCATTTTCCTCAGCAATAAAGAACAAACTTATATCATTTGCAGGAAAATGGAAAGACCTGGAGAACTTCATGTTAAGTGAGATTAGCCGTTCACAGAAAGTGAAGGGTCATATGTCTTCTCTCATATGCAGAAGCTAGGGAATAATTGGGATATCAAGATAATGATGGAGAAACTCCAGTGGAGCCAGGGTGGTGGTCTAGAGGAAGGGGTGGCGGAGAGAATCAATGAAGGAAACACTCCCATTGATGTTACGTACATATGTGAGAATACCAATGTCAATATTACATTTCAGAAGATGAAACTAAGCTCTAAAAGTTAACCTAGCCAAAATGCCATAGTGGAAACATGAAGAGCTGCCTACAGTTATGATTTAAAAAGAAAATGCCTCTACCCATGACTTAGTCTCCCGATGTACTTTCCTTCAGACCAGGCTGTTTCCTCATAACTATATTGGTCTACCTGAACAGGAACATGAATACTATCAGCTCCCCCCTCTGCTTCCTCCCACTGCAGTGCAGATAAGCATTCCCTTAGGTGACTTTCAAACATTTAATACAGTTTTTTCTTTCCTTCAGCAAATATTTTTGAGTCCCATTTTGTGGCAGGCACCTTGCCAAGTCCTAAATGTCAAGTGACATACTCCATAGTGCTCCTGCTCTCAGTCTAGAGGCTTCTCAGAGTATCCTCCTTCTGTCTGCTGTCAAGAGATCAGGAAAGAAAAAACAAAACAAAACAAAACAAAAACCCAGGTAACTATAAAGTCAGTTGAATCATAGGGTCATGACCATGAATAAAGGGTGTTCATATACTATGCTCAGCCATTAGCGAAAAATACAAGTGGGTTCTGGGAAATAGGGGACTTGGTGGTGAGATTCTGCTTGTAAATACTGTGAGGCAGGTGAAAGCAGGTGGGAGATCCCCTCTAACCTACCTATATACACAGCACAGGTAAAGAATCCTCAAGTTAATTTAGTGTAGTGTGGGGAGGCAGTTACTGGGGATTAAACACAGGGGTGTTCTATCATGAAACAGCCTTTTTTTTCCTTTTGTGTGTGGTAGGGAGGAGGTACTGGGGATTAAACTCTGGGGCATTCTACCTCTAAATTGCTGAGGGCCTCACTAAATTGCTGAGACGGGCCTTGAAATTTGATCCTCCAGTCTCAGCCTCCCTAGTACTGGGATTACAGAAATATACCACCAGCCCCAGTCTTTTTATGTATTTTTAAACAGGGTCTCTTTGAATTGCCAAGCCTGAGCCAGGTAGCTGAAGCTTGTAATCCTAGTACTTGGGAGGCTGAGACAGGAGGATGGCAGGTCCAAGGATTTAGTGAGGCTCTGAGAAACCTAGTGAGACCATTTCCAAATAAGAAACAAAATGTGGGTGTATAGCTTAGAGGTAGAATGCCTCTGGGTTCAATTCCCAGACACACACACACACACACACACACACACACACACACACACACACAATTGCCAAGGCTGGCCTTGAATCTCTTGAATCTCAGATCCTCCTGTCTCAACCTCCCAAGTACTGGGATTATGGGCAGTGCACCATCACATCTGGTTATCAAGATTATTTTCCTTCTGTGCCAATGAACAGAAGCACTGGGATATAAAAAATAAAATTTATATGGCTATATTTGAAGAACAAATTTTGGAGAATTAGGAGATTTGAGAAAGAAATAAAGTGATCGGAGAGGGAAAGTGGGTGATATTACACTTCCAAAAGTGTTTTCAAAAGTGAGAGTGCTAGAACTAGCCCTTGCTAGTTCTCAGACTAGCCTTCCTTAAAACTAGGACTTGATAAATAAGTTCGAGAGAGAGAGAGATAAGTCAATAACAGAAGCCAGCAAGAACAATTTTGTCCACTAGAGACAGGGAGATGTGTCTGGGACTCCTTATTGCTAGGCAAGAATTCAAGAGCAACAGGATCAGCAGTGGGCATCCTCACTGGGGAGCCTCACCTGGGAGTGAGCTTCTGAGAGGCAGGGGGCTTGGGAAGCAGCATCAGCCCTCAAATGCTGAGAGTCACCTGTAGTGCCTCAGAAAGTGCTGGTGGATCATGGCCAATACACTCCTTTCAACCAAAACCGACTGTGGATCCATGCTGAATACTATTCTAAGCCCTGTATAAGCACAGTGCCTAAAACAAAGACCTTTCCATCCTAGACCCAACATTCCAGGAAAGAGAGACAGCAGACAAATAAATCAGTGATGTAATGTCAGGAAGAGGGAACCGATATGAGAGACAACATGGCGGGAGATGGCAATGGTCCTATTTCATGACGATGGTGGAGAAAGTTCTCTCTGGAAGACACCATGTGAATGGAAACCTGGATGAGGAGAGAGACTGAGCCACGTGCATAGATGGGAAAAGTTGTTCTGGCAGACAAGAAGGGAAAGTAAAAACTTGGGTGAGCTGGGTATGTTCAAGCAGGTCTGTTCAAAGAGGTGCTGATATAAGTGTAAAATTTAAGGGGATGCCTGCAAAATTCATTTTTAAAGATAAGTCATATCTTATTGCAATAGTTTAAAACCAACATTAATAAAAAAAGTATTTTTATTTACTTACTGGCACTGGAGATTTGAACCCAGGGGATTATACCTTTGGGTTATAATCCTCCAGCTGCATTTTTTTTTTTTTTACATTTAAATAGTCTTGTCATAGGCATGCACCACCACACCTGGCTAAAAATCATAATTTTTAAAGAAAGACTGGATCTGACCATGTGATGACCTAACTTGCTTCTCCTTTATGACTCTGTTCCAGTGATGAAGGAGATCTGTGTGACTAGAGCATGTGGTAAAAAAATGGTCAAATAAATAGCAAGGAGAAGATGCACAGGCCACAAGATAAGGAAGTTGGCTTTGGACATGGTTTAGGAGTCTGTTAGGTAATTGGAAAAACTACCCTGAGCCTTAAAAACATTTGGGGACAGACACACATGGGTAGCCAAGAGCTGAGCCACTTCCTTTCCAGTTGGTCAGGTGGTTTGAAATAAGATCCAGCCCTTTATCAGCAATTCTGCTGGAAATTCTATGTTATCGATACTTCAGCCTAATTAGAAGGGCATCTCTCTCACTTTTCTGGGAACTCACAGACTTCCAGCCTGTCTGCTGTCAGTATCTTCTCAGAGGACCATTTAATTGACTAGACGCAACTCTAGGAAGTGCCTGTCCCAGCCACTGATATTAAAGTATAAACACACACACACACACACACACACACACACACACACACACACACACACACATACACGCTGAATGCTCTTCACTGGCCTATTTGTACTGCCAACATGTAAGTCTTTCAGAGGCAGGCAAACCCATCAGCCACTTTTTTTTTTCATTAGAACTATGCAATTCCAGAGAGAAAAATGTCACTGGAGCATCTTACCAGGCAACAAGTAAATTAGAGTCCAATTTCCTTCCCCCCAAATTATTCTCTGAGAGGGGAAAAGAAAGTACCTGTGTGCGGGTAAGGAGAAGACAGAAGATATTTCTTGGCTGGCAGCTAAAGTCTAATTAGACTGACAAATCTTCAGCGCCTTCCCCAGTTATGAAGCTTGGCAGGAAAGGAACGAGCCCTGGAGCCGCACATTATGTAAGGCTGTTAATCAATATTAGTTGAGCCCTGATCCTAAAAATAAACTTCCCCTGGAGGTTCTGTTGTCTAGTGGTAAATGCAAGGAAGTGGAAACTGTAGATTCCTTGTCTCACTTCTATCAGGCTGGTGGCAGCAAGGAAAAGGTAGAGGGGCCCAAAGGGGATAATTCTTTGGATAAGTGTAACTGCAAGGTGATTTACATCCCGTTATAGTATGATATTCTGGATAAGGTAGATCTATCTTTTATCACAATCCAAGCCAGTCTGAGAAAACTTGATATTCTAGCCTGGGCCTCAAAATATCATTGGTAAAAATATGTCATAAGCTGGGCATGGTGGCACACGCTTGTAATCCCAGTACTTGGGAGGCTGAAACAGGAGGATCCGGGTTTGTGGCCAGTCTCAGCTACTTAGTGAGGCTTTCTGTAACTTAGTGAGACCCTGTTTCAAAATAAAGAATAAAAAATAGGACTAGGGGTGTAGCTTGGAGGTAGAATGCTCCTGTGTTCAATCCCTAGTACCACAAAAACAAAACAAAACAAAAAAACCCATGTCATGAATCTGAATGTCCTGCATTTCATTGAACCACATAAAATTGATGGTATCTGACATTTTATATACAAAGATGGCAATTTTATATACTTCACCATAATAGGATAGTCTACCTGTGATAATTGTTCATTAAAATCAATTCTCACTCCAGAATATGGGTCTCCCAAAGAAATGTCTTCTAACTGATGACTTCAGGGTTCTGATTCAATCTAGGATACACAGCAGGGATCCTGGATCAGTGTGGGTTTGTGTGAGTGCCTATATAAATAAAATTGTTCTTCTTATGCTTATCCAACCGTACAGGAAGGCTAAGTTCTCTGAGGATCTGTAGGTTCTAGAAGAATCTCTTACATGGATGTGATTTCCATGTGTGAAAAATTTTAGGGAAAACTCCTGAGTTGCTTTCATCAAATTTAGTACAACAAGCCTGTGGGGAAAGTACTGTTATGCCCCTTTAACAGGTAACAAAACAGAGGCTTAGAGAGGCCAATCAACTTTCTGAGAGACATGTAGACATGCAGCTAAGTGACTGGAAGAACTTGGTCCAACTCAAAAATTCTGATGATCCCATACTCTTCACTTCAACATATGGGGGATTCGACCCTCAATAGACATTGCATAAGAGAAATGTTGTGTGTGTATGTGTGTGGGCAGGTACTAGACATTGAACCCAGGCACAGTCTACCTCTGAGCTATACTTCCAGTTCGATTTTATTTCTTATTTGGAAACAGAGTCTCATTAAGTTTCAGAGGGCCTTGCTAAGTTGCCAAGGCTGGCTTTAAACTTGCGATCCTCCTGTCTCAGCCTCCTAAATACTAGGATTACAAGTATGTGCTACCACACCCAGTTCAAGAAATGTTTTAATAACAAGTCTTTGCTTTGCTAAATTTCTATATCTTTGCTACTAAGATTTAATGTGCTACTTACTGTCCCAAGTCTAAAACTGAAAGGCCAAAAAGAGGACTTTTCATCTAGGTGCTATTACAAAACTTGGGAAATTCTTGCTTCCCTCTGGAATTTTTTGAAAGTAGTTGACATTTGAACACTATATTTGTGAAGCTTGAGATCAACTGAAATCTCACAAACCTCTTGGTCTTTCATTTCTACTGATTATTAGGATAATGCCAATCCAGGCTGAGCACTGTGATTTTCTGGTGCCATACAGTACTGGCCAATGTCAAGGTGACTTTGCCAATGCCCAGCACAGAAAAAGTGGGTCATGATCAGCATCCTCCTAATAGCTTATAAACAATTCCAAATGGAGATTTGCACAGAGCATACTGAGCTCTTTCTTTGCTGATAATAACTCAGGCTGGAGGCCAAAGATAAGAGAATGCACATTATTCTTGGAACTATTACTCTCTCAGTCCTTTCCTCTCTTGTGGGAACATTTGGTTGTATTAGCTTAAAGTGAGTGGTAAAAGACTGTTTCTCATGTTTTCCTCCTCTCCATAATGAGGACCAAGAAGTCTGAGTGTAGACTGAGCTGAGTTTTCCCATTTTAGAAGCTGACCTATGAATGTTATTATAGTTGCCCAACCATATTGGAGGAGCTGTAGTAAGAGCACCTGTGTGATTGCTAGGGCATCCCTAGCAGTAAGACCCACAGAGAATCTAGTCTAGTTCACCCTTATGGGTCCTCCTCCATTTGGAGGAGGTTAAGGCCAGGGCTCTAAAAATTTAGACCCCCTGTCTCTCACAAATTGCATGTATACACTGCCTTTTCTAACCGGATTTGGCTCTCTTTCCTTGGAATGATCATCTCTGACTTTTACAATATAGCTTTTGAGATTTGATTGACCTGGAATTTGTTCCTCTAACTACCTGTCTAAGTGTACTCATTCTACAAGGCCCAATTTTAAGATAACCTTATCCATGAGTTCTGGATAAGCCATTCCATATACCACTTTTCTCCTCCAACACATATAACCATTCATAAGTCACTGCCTCATATTGAAAGCTAATGCCAAACCATCTGGCCTTCTATGAAGGGTAAACTCCAAAGCAGGAAGGAGCCTTGATTCCTCTTCTCTATAACCCTTCAAATATGTGCAAATAAATGGATTTTGTAAAATAACATTTTCAATGCCTATAGAACTCTAGGTGTAAAAATGGGATAAAAAACTTTTAACAAGAGTACTTGGGAGTCAGAGAAGTCCACTCCTGGTATCATGGACACTTTTGATTAGCCAGGACTAATTTCATCCTCTAAATTCTACTGAACTTCTTGCAAGACCCTATCCTCCCAACCTCCTAGACTCTACTCTGAACTATATTTCCTACGGTCAATAGATGAAGTCCATTTTCTGAGGCAGATTCTTGCTTGACTTAAAGGGCAAATGTTAGGAATAGAATATTATAATGGCTAAACATCTGTGGTCTTACTATACCTGGCATAGTACCTACTTAAATTTTTGAGCATCCTACTTATATGTACTCTATTATCCTTATAGAAATCATGGAGTATAGGCACTGCTAGTACTCTATCTCTCCCTGTCTTCTGATGTGTTAGAGACTTAGGTTGGATGCAAATTTTTCCTGCTTCTCCTTGGAGAAATGAGTTTCCTTCTCCTGAACCTGGGAAAACCCTGAAAACTCAGACAAATAGAATAGGGTACAAGTGACACTGCCAGCTTCCAGGCCAGGCTATAAGAAACTGGCATCCTCTACTTTCTGTCCCTTGAGACACTCTCTCTGGGAGCCCCGAGCCTCCACAAAGGGAGCCCAGCTATTCTACTGAAGAGAGCACAGGCAGAATCCTAGAGATGACATGGAGAGGAAAAACAGCTCAGCTGAGTCCAGCCTTCACAGTTAACTAACCCAGGCACATGGCAGGAGAGGGAAGCCAGACCTACCAGACCAGAGCAGTCACTGAGAGATCCCATTCAACCCCACGAGAGGCAGAGAGAATTGAACCCTGACCAATTTTCTGAGCCATCAAATTGAGAGATTTAATGATGTGTTATTTTCAGCCACCAAGTTACGGGAAAGTTTAATTCTCAGCAGTTGTTGTTTAGAATATATGTGGTTTGTCCAGGGTCACTTACCTAATATGAGAATGAACAAGATTTTTAAAACCAGGTTATCTGGCTCCAAGTTCATGCATGGAATCCCTAAGCTACAGTCTTACTACTGGAAAAAACAATTGTGCAAAGCACCCTAAGTATTCTAGAAGAAAACTTTCCCCAAACTACTCTATTTCCAGTTGTTGAATTGACTGTATGTCTATAGGTTAGATAATAAAATCTACCTTGCTTTCTATTTATTCAATACATACTTATTGTTCAGCTGTCAGAACTGTGACAATTATCACACAGCCACCTGCTTTCTCAGTGTGCACCTTAACTCTGTGTGTGTGTGTGTGTGTGTGTGCATGCATGCACACACATACTAGGAGGCATCTTTCTTAATGTGGGGTC
This sequence comes from Graphiurus murinus, assembly GCA_004027655.1. Classification (NCBI taxonomy): domain Eukaryota; kingdom Metazoa; phylum Chordata; class Mammalia; order Rodentia; family Gliridae; genus Graphiurus; species Graphiurus murinus. The sequence continues at coordinate 149,066 of PVLC010000169.1, read as the reverse complement.
AAGATTTAATGCTTGGGTACAAAAGCCATGAGTAATTTAACATGGTCCATGTCATTTGGAAGCAATTCTACATTCATGACTGTAACAAAGTGGAATATCAGAAAGATCAAAGTACCAATTATTTCCAAGAGACTAGAGCACTGGAGAGCTATATCAACTCAAAAACTATTTGCTCACATTCACACACAGTTAAGAGCAGCACTAAAAGCACTTACAATTTTCCTTTGATCTGAAATCAACAGTAGCCAAAGTTCACCAAAAATGAACTCCTCAAATGATGTTTTGTTTTCTTACATTATGCTTTAAGAAGGAACCAGGGGAATTTGGGATAGCCACATTTAATATTATTATTATCTGTGTACTCCCATGCTATGTTATTTCCCCCTAGAAGAGATTCATTTTAGGACAACTTTGCTTTAATAATATTATCAAAGCAAAAGAGGAAAAACAGAGTATCATTTGGAAAATATTCACATATGCTTTCCTACACAGATGAAACAGGAATGATGAACCTGGTGAATATGAATCCAATCTTCTCTACTTTTATTTTTTCCTCCTTTCTGAATTATCTCCTAGATATTTTTTTGAGTCCTCTTTATCCAAGAAAATTCACTGGCTCTCACAAGCATGCTAATGCTCCTGGGACTGACCTTCCTCACTCAGTCTATAGTCTAGGAATTGCCCTAAACTCTAGATTGAATCCAAGGGTTGTTGTGTCTTCAGAGCCAACATAGGCTTGATATGACCTATAGAATGAGCCTGAGACCAGAATAGACTTGGTGTCAAGGTTTTCATGTTTTTATGGAGCACAGGATGCAGTTGTTATGGCAAGTTGGCAAGGACAAAACAGTCCAAAACCCTTGGCACAATATTATTTTCTCTAGTTTGTCTTTACAAAAAACATGGGGTTCTTTTGTCCATCATCCCAGTCTAACCGATTCGGCAAGGCTACTGGCTCTCCTCCAAGAGAATGTATTTACACACCCTTAAAAACAGAGTGTCAACAGATTTATAACTCATCATTATGGCTTTGGTAGAAGTAAAAGGAAAGGCATGGAGATGCAATCTATTTATTACTGGACAAAAAGGAAAAGAAGTACACACCAGAAAAAAAAGCTGCTGGAAAGGGCACCCCCAGATGTTCACCTCCTTTAAGAGAACACAGGTTCTATAGCGTGGGTTTAGGGTTATAATTACTCCCAAGACATTCACCTTGAAACCTACTCTTCTCCACATATACTGACTTTCTTAGTTTGTAAAGTTTAGGAATTCACCCAATATGCTCCCATTTATGTATTTGCTGCAGGAGGGAAAGCCAAAAATTGACAATTACCACGGCTTAGTCTTTGAATCCCTGTGTAAGATTAAATCCTCCCATGGTCAGTGAAAATTTGGCCTTAAAAAGGACTACAGGATAAGCCATTCCTATGAAGAAAAAGCCATTTGCTCCTCTGCTTCCCACAGCGTTAGGCGAATATATTCTGACAGAAACAAAACAAGTCTGCCAAGACCTGTGCAAACAGAACTATCCTATCACCAACAATAAACAGATATACTCTTGAGCTATAGAGAGTCATAATAGAAATATATATTGCCTTTTATCTTCTTTTCAGTGAGTGGAGTGAGGTGTCAGGAGTTATTGCTTTAATATCAGCGGAGAAGCACTATTTTTCTCTTTGGAGCACGTGCGTAGCTATGCATGTAATAGTACGTGTGATTATAAGACTGCTATTCTAGCCAGGTTCTTAGCAGCCTTTGGAAAACACATAAAATTGGCTGGTAACATCATCAGGGCATACAGCTTCAAATTGCTCCTAGAGATTCATGTAAGGAGCTGCCTGAATTTCTGCTCATAGAAAACCAAAAAGGAAGACAACACATTTACCTTTACTAACTCACATAAACTTAATTTAGAAAAATGAGAACACAGGGGGAGTTTAATTGATTGTTGACTCTTTAAGTTTACAGTGTCCACTGGAGTCAATGGGCAGATGCAGTGAAAGACTCAATTGAGCTCCTGGATCATGTCTTAAAAGAGAGAAACAGAAGGGACAAGTACTGATCTACTGAATTTCCTACAAACACTAACTAGCTAGGGGTGATTTCACCACAAGTAATTGGATGCCTTATTTTATGCCAGAGCATTTAAGGCTAATAACTCGATTAACCTCCTACCCCCTACTAACTAGATTTATGAAATGCCAAGGGAGTCGGCAAAGTATTAAGCTTTAGCTTGGATATAATTACTCTAAAGTAGAAAAAGTAAAATCCTTACCACAAGACTTCCTACCTAGCTAAATTCAAACCTTCACATTTTCTAAGGTAATTAGTGTCTGGGTTGAATATAAAGGAAACAAAATGAACCCAAAAAAATGACAAATGATTAATCAAAATTTAATATCAAACAAAAGGACTGAATTTTCCAAGAATTGGTTGAACTAGCTTCAATTGCCCTTGATTTAATGGTACCCATTGGCCTCAATAATGAACAATTCATGTTCTAGCAAAGCCACCTGGAGGAAGTGAATAGAATTGAAGTAGGATATCATAGTCTGTATGGTCACAAATTTTGCTTTCCCCTTGCTCCTTCCTGCTATTCTAAAAGAAAAGGTTAAAAAAAAAAAAAATGACAGGAGGGAGTATTTCATACTAAAAAGCCATTGCTCATTTTGAATAACAGCTTTACCATTTCAGTAATAAATATGATAGGAATAATAACCCATGAGTGCCACAATACTTTTATAACTTCTTTTGCAGTGACTTCATCTTACCTTACTCCTCAGTTTTATTATGAGCATCTATAGGCGTTTTTCCTACAAACATGGCAATTCAAATTCTTTAACTACATAGAACACTGAGCATGGAACAAGGCTTACCTGAATGCTGGCTGTAGAGCGATTCTTACGGGTTGTGGTCGTGGCCATTGTGGTGGTGGTTTCCATGACAGTGGTAGACATTTCTGGTGGCATGGAAGTCGTCTGTGTCGTTCCCAAGATTGATGGGACTTCTCCCACCAACCGGACACTTCCATTGATTTTAATATTAGGGTTGTTCTCAGCTGCCATGTTCAGTACCTTCAAACCATCATAATAGAGCCCAGAGAGCTGGCCTTGGAAGAGGCGTCCTTTGTCCTTTCCCCCGATGGCTATTTGCGCCTGGGTGTTGAAGATGGTTAGCTGCCGGCCTAGTGGGTTGGGTGGAGGAAACATTATTATTTCCATACATTTTCCCTCCTTGTCTTACCTAGTGCTAATGAACCAGGCATCAAAATAGGTTTCCTTGAGCAATTGAAGGGGGAAAAATGAGTAACGAAATTCAATATTAACAATGGCAAGTAACATTTCGTTTGAGTTATCTCTTCCACTGTCTAGCTGAAAATCTTTACTAATTGGTCTTTATTTTATTTTTAGGTATTGCAGTCTTCTTGGGTATGTAATTGTGGATAACAGAAATATCTAAATAAGGCAATGACCAGAATAAATCATACTAATTCCTATTGCTTTGATTTTTAAGATATAATATGACAACCAGAAGAGTAATATATGGCAAACAAAAATCTCAGTGAGGTGACTGAACATAATGAATTTAAAACCCAGGTCTTATAATAAAGTTAATTGAAATTAAATTCTGATTAGGAGGCTTGAATTTATGGCATAGTAATAAAAATGGACATTCTAATCGCCTGACTCATAATTTCCTATAAGTCTTCATGGTGAACAATATCTTATCTGTATTTGCTATTTAACAATATTATGACAGGTAAATTCCTATATCTACTATTTTGGGGGGGATGGGAGGCTATAGCCATACAACTAAATCACTCCCTAAGATATGAAAAATAAGTATGCATTGATGTTGTTCCTGGACTTTAGCATAAACTAATTTTTTAAATGAAGGAAGCAACACATAAAACTCCTTAAATGATAGAGAGATATTAATAGTTTTAAGAACATCAGTTAGTTCATCTTATTTGGAGTTCCTATTTGGGGGTCATTTATAGCTCTGTGGGAAGAAAACAGAGTGAAATCATGGCAGAATAGAATTAGAATAGTAGAACTAATTTTTTTCCTAATTATTTCTACTTATTAAATAACTCTCTTGCTGAATGTGGTGGCACACACTTGTAATCCCAGTACTTGGGAGGCTGAGACAGGAGGATCACAGGCTTGTGGCCAGCCTCAGCTACTTTGTGGGGCCCTCTGCAACTTAGTGAGATCCTGTTTCAAAATAAAGAATAAAAAATAGGGCTGGGGGTGTGTCCTGGAGGTAGAATGGTGCTGGGTTCGATCCCCAGTACTGAAAAAACAAAACAAAACAAAACAAAAAACACCTCTCAAATCTTTCCCAGGAAATGACTAACAGCTCTGTAATTTAATCTACCTCTAGAATTTATCATGGCAGAAACATGCTACTGATTTTCTTTTAGCTGTAAAATTACTGGAAACAATTTTGTTATTCTTACCTGCTTAATAAAAGAAGATATATGTTTAAAAGACTGATATTTCATTCTACAATATCTATTTTAATAAATAGAAGTATACTATGATGATGTTTGGGCTCTTAACCTCTACCACTGTTAAATGATCTTAAAGGCTATATCCAAAGTCTGGCTACCCTAGAATTTCTGGGTATAATGTAGAATACCTTCTCAATGTATACTAATGTAATATAAAAAGGTAGAGAAGGTAAACGATCCACTCACAGGGAACTCTTCAGATAAGATGCAACTCTGCTCATTGGGTAGCTCTTAAGGGCCTATTACTTGAGAATGATTTATACATAATACCACTCCAGAGGCTTGAAGAATTGGCCAGAGATCTTTGTTACACTGAAAATTATCTATACCTTATAAAAAACCTCTGGACTATAGAATAGGGATCTACTGCCATTAACGATGACAGAATTGTTCAGATCCTAAGGGTTCAATCAAAACAGATGTAGTAGATTTCCATTATTTTCCCACCAATTCCTTCAGTGTCCTGCACATACCTATCATTTTCTCCCCTTTGGCCTCTATCCTTTTCACACAGATGCAGCAAAAAGTTCAATACACAATAACACAGGACAGTGGTCTGGAGTTCACATCTCTTTATGGTTTATTTTTGACAACATCTTTTTTTTCTGGGAGCCCTAAACTTACTGCAATGGAAATAGCATGATTTAAAGGGAGAAGAGATATGGTTTTGACTTAACATAGGTATTGAGAACAGCTTAACATAATAAACTAGAAGATGCTGCCCAATAGGAGATTTCTAGGGTGATAATTCAGTATCTTACACTAGACAGTCCCAATGCCAAGGTTTATTTTCTATGTACACAACTCTTGGCTATTCACAATATTTATCCATCTCTCTTTGTTTTGTATATAAGCCATCATTGGTGATTCATTAGTGGTTGAATAATGTTGATTATGGGTAGAAGATGTTATATTCTAATAGTTTTGAAACTACTTCACAATGATAAACTCTATAATGATTCTCATCCTCCTTTCTTGGTCGTATTCTGCCATTGCTGACAAATAAGAAGAGGGTCAGAGGGAATTGAAATTCAAAGCTGAATCACTGGTTGAAAATGATGGATTGTCTTCATTCCATTTCCTCTAGTTCACTCCACAAAGTGGTCTTTGCTTATTCAAGACTGACCCACGTGGTAGGAAAGGCAAGGGATGTCTGGGGGCTTTAAGATTAAACTGCTGCTTCCCTCCTGGCTATCACTGCTTTCCCAGAGAGAAATGGCTAGTCTCTTTTTGGAAACAAAATACTGAGGGAGGGGAAGGGTAAGTCAGTGAAGAGGGTTGTTTATGTTTCATTTTCCCACTGGACTACAGGAAATATTTGGGTTTCTGTTTGTTTGCTTGTTTTGCGGTCTGCTTCTGGCTGGATCTGCTTTTCTTTTGTCAAAATCATTTCCTAGATCTCTGTACCTTCAGTTAGGTTGCTAACAGCAAAACTAGAAATCACTAGAGAAGAATAGAACACTCACAGTCTCCTGCCATCCCTTCCTCTGAGGGGTTTATCTCTAGTAGCGAAGGAGGAGTTAGTGGAAAGTAAGAAAGGACTGAGTGGAGAAAGCCTGCTTTTGATCATTTGCCGAAGAGTTTTCAAAATCAGTGTCAGATCTCATTATTTTCATTATTGTGACTTTTCTTAATCAATAATTCTTTTAAAAAATGACATATATATGCATATATATATGAATTTCCCAGTATAAGAACTGTGAAATTTGGTTATAGTACCAGTACAGGGCTTGTAGCTGGTTACTTTTTGTTTTGTTTTAGGTTCTTATCCTTTTGGAAGTCATTAATTGTTAACTCATTGGGACATCAAGTTCACATACGCTTAAATTAAATCTTTGCACGTCTCCAGTCAGTGTTGCACAAAGACTAATTAATTAAAACCTCAGAACACCCTTGGGGAATAGGTAGTATTATTTCTCCTCTCCTCAGATGGGAAATCTGAGACATAGGAGGGTAAGTGGATTGTCTAAGGTCAGAAAGTCAGTCCATAGTAGAGAGAGCCGGAAAACAAACGTGGGAATGCTGTGACCTAACTTTCTTCCCCAATGACAGAAATAACTCCACAGGGGTATTCTAAGCACTTCCTAATATATCTGTCTAATCATCCTGCTATCTTTGTCATTTATGCTTATTGTCTTTACAAGGTCTTTCAGTAGATATTTTCTATCCCTTTTGAAGGGAAAGTTAGCTAGGCAGAGGAAGAGGTAATGCAGTAGATTAAATGGATGTTACTTACCCAAATTACATAAAAAGTAATTATCAGTGAAAGTAATGTAGAAGAGAGGCTCAGTTTGCAAATGAGTCTGTTTAAGATTATATGCATAGATAACACACACACACACACACACACACACACACACACACACACACATATATATATATATATGATTTAGGAATTAGGATTCCTCCCTCCATCCCACCTCCCCCACCCCTCCCCAACCCTACCCCTCAACTTGTGAATCTGAAAGCATCCTTCTATGTGAAAGCCAACTGATAATGACGCTACTGTAAGGAAAAATAAAAGCCTACTAATACTTCATAATGGTTTATACAAATGAAAATGCCTGGCATGCTATTAAACTTAGACTTCAAAAGGCAATGGAGTAAAATAAAATATTATCAACATAAAATTGAAGGAAACAAAAAAAGTTCTCTCAGGCACATGAGACTCAGACATGCATCTAGTTTTCCTTTCCTTTTTAAAAGTGAGGCAGTCATTGTCTTTAATGTTAAAGGGACTTTATGAACTGGTGATTACTAAATAGAATTATTTGCTTTTTAAAGTTATTCTTAATTTATTTTTAATTAGACCACATATGTTGAAAACAGGGCAAACAGTTAAGACTTGGTGAGGATTTTCCGTGTTTAAAAGTCTGAATGTCTCCACCCAACTCAGACCTCAGTTGTCCTTTATTTCTCTAGCTGCACACTATGGAATATTCCCAGTTGTTCCTCATCCCCAATTCAAATCTCTACAAGTATTAAGGGTTCTGTTTAGGTCTTGAGACAGGAGTAGCTTATACTGGCTCAAGAAAGAACAGAATAAATAGCTTCTTAGAGACAGAGCATTGTCTTCATTGAAAAACAGTCATTTATCTCATCACCTACAGAAGCTACACAGAAAATTCTAACGTGAGTTATAACCGCTGCCCTCTTTTATTAACAGTGTGGTTGCTTCCTTCAGCAAATCAGAAGCTGCTGTTTTGCCTTTCATGAGCTTTTTCTTTTCCAACTCACTGTCTTAACCGCTTACACTTTTGTTGCATAAAACATCAAATACACAAGGGTATCACACAACCAAAGTGTAAAACAAGTTTGTTTTGTTTTAGTTTCAGTCAGCAACTAGGATGCAATTAATCTCTTATAAAAAAACAAAAAAAATTTTTTTGCCTCTGTCGGTTTGAGTTTAAAGGCAAAATTCATTCTTAGTTTAAAAACAAATGTTAAAACACATCGTTTCCCTTAGAACATTTGTTTTAAGCAGTTTAAGTTACGAGAGTCGATCTATGAATTTTTGGTTAATCACGCTACAGATGGGAAAGCCAAAACAGCCTCAAGATACAAGTTTTAAAAGTACTTTGGAAAATTTCTTTAGAAAGCTTTGGTGTAAGAGGTAATTTAAAACAAATTAACAAATAATGTCATGCAGTGGTTAAATTGCTATAATACTTTTCTATATTAGAGGTCCCTGAAATTTCTTGTTTGTGGTTGTCAGGCTGATGGCAGGCTAGATGTTAGTCCCTTTAACTGTATTTTAATGGCAATGTATTATAGCATGATTTATCAACATATGGCAGGTGGAAGCTGACACAAATTATAATGAAAATTAAAACAGTCATTTATGCAGCAGGCGATTATCATTTAAGGAACATTTATTTGCAGGCTTTAAAAATGAGGGTTTAGAATCAAATGGTTTTAAAATGAAAGTTTTAACGACGGTTACCTTTTTCCTGCAGCCACTCCTCTACGGGCCGGTTATATTTGAAGGGGATTTTCTGTTTTACCATTTGGAAGCGTTCATTATCAGTGTTGCCTTTAAAGTTTAAAAAACAGCTTAAAGAACAATCTGAAAAGTCAATAAGTCATTACAAAACATCCTAGGTTTTTGGTTGGTTTTATGAAGTTTTTAGAGATAGATATCAATTTATCTTTAGTAGAGGTGGAGTTGAAGTCTCTCTGCCCTCGGATGTGGGTTGAGGTCAGGTTAGTTTCAGCTATGCAGTATTCCATCAGGTTTTGGCAATGTTGCATGGAATAGGGTTCAGTGAGAGGTGTGGCCATTTATAGGAATGTGTTCACCTGTACTCACTTTCTGTCTCATTTCAGCTGCACCTTAGTGGAGCCAAATGAGACACAGGCATCTCCTTGACCTGTGAGTAACTCACTTGTCAGAATTACTGTCACTGTGTAATAGGGACCCTCATCATACTCAACTTTACTCTAGTCCCATAAGAATGATGTGACCATCTTTCCTCATTTTTTGATCAAGAATCACAACTTTTCTGCCTTCTGGCAAAGGGAAGCCAAAAAAGCCAATTAAGTCCTGATGGCCAAGAGAGACTTATATCATAAAGGAAACTTGAGCATTTCACCTAGTTAAAGAGGTAAAGTTATAAAAATGACTCTTTAGATTTCTATCTCTTTTTCCTGATTTTTTCCACATTTTTAAAATGAACCCCAAATAAATATCTAGAAGTAAAGGGAACTATTAAAGTAGCAATAAGGCATATGCAGACTTTTGAGCATATACATTTTATTACTATAATAGATACTGACTTGTATGTTTACCTAGTCCCTCTCATTCCTATAAGGAGTGCTTCCTGAATGAGTATCCGGTAATAAAGTCTGTTTGGGATACTTCTTCCAGACATAAAACATCTAATTAGTTTCAAGGCTCAAACTGCTAGTATGCCCCCCTCTTCCTTTCACAACTGTTATTACCACTCCTGGCTGGTTTCTCTAATTAGGAGAGACTTGGAAAGTGGTGTTGTGGAGATTTACCCTTAATGAATATGCTTCAAATAACAAAATAATGAAGCCATGCTTTGGGAACTGTTCTATCTCATCAGCCAACCTCACATTGATCTAGCAGAAAATAGTGAATTGTAATTCATCACTTTTGATTCATAGCCCTATATTGGAACTTAGGGAACTCCAGTCCAAATTACCAATATTAAAAGATGAAGTAAAAATCTCAAAACAGGTGGCTTGGAAACAATTAACATGGATGTCTGGAAGCCAGAACGAGTACTAGGTTTTAAGGTAGCATCAGAACAAGTGAACAGAAGCATGCCATGGCATTTCAGCTGTAGAGCCATTTCTACATAGGAGGTATTATTGGCTGAGAAGATTCCTTGTGTGACTAGTACCTGCCTTCCGTGTGTGTGTGTGTGTGTGTGTGTGTGTGTGTGTGTGTGTGTAGGGGGGTGTCAGATGGAAAGGGGAAGTGATATTGGGAGATACTGGTTCTCCATTCACTTCTCCTGTGAACGAGTTATTCTAAGAAGTACACTCATTATCCTAACTACCCCAGGGTGCTCATGGAAGACATAACTATGAATATGCTTCCAGCTTCCATTATAAAACCCTATCTGGCTGGCATAAAGCATAACATATTAACATATTAAAGGATAATCTGGGATGAACAGAAGAAACAATCAACAGTTTGGGCTTGCAGTGGATAATTTATAGTTATTCTTGAAGTAAATTTTATAAAGAAGAAAAGGGAAAGATTGCAAGCAAGGAGTAAATATAGAAAAATAACAGCTTCATGGTGCTTCAATAGCTTAAAGATGTTAGTTTACCCACTAATGAAGTTACTGGCTACTGGTCATTATATTGGTTCTCCTTGGTAGATCTGGGTACTCAGAATTCTATTAATTCAAAATAAAATCAAGTAAGTTCTCAGTTGCTTTTGTAGAAAAGTACTATGCACTTTTCCCAGAGAACCTACATCACTAGCTAACTAACATCTTAACTCTACTCAACAAGAAGTAGATATAGTAAGTGATGCCATTCATCCTCTAAAGTGTTAGGCACAATGGAACACTATATGGACAAATGCCAATTGGACTGTCTGCAATTCTCCTTGAATAAATTTTGTCATGTTGCGCTTTCTGTACCTCTATCATTTTGGTTATGACATTAAATACACAAATGATCTTCATCTTACTCAATAGGAATCAATTGGTGTAGTCAATAGTAAATAAAACATTATATATTCTTAGCAACATGCAGGACAAAATTAGAAGTAACAAAGATTCCAAATTGCCAGAGTATTATGTGCACAAAATTAATTGGTCAAGTAGTTGTAATTGAGTTGCTTCCTCCAAATGCATAGGGCTATTGAACCCCTGAAGCATTCCTAGGCCTGCCATCTAATTTATTTGTAACACATAGCACCATTGGAAATCATTTTGGGACATGATACAGGCTAGAAAAAGAGGTATCTATGTTGGATAAGCCATAAGTGATATGGTGGTAGAACAGCATAGCCACAATTCAACCTTTGACCCTTACAAAAATAAAAGAGAGAGTCATTCTTCTCCACCTCATCTTTAAAGACATTTAGAAAAATGTTTTAAGTTTTCAACACCAGAGTGATAGTATCTGGTACTAAGGATAATGATCTTGCATGCAGTTAAAAGTTGTGAAAAATGGAAGGTCATTTGGAAAACCAAAGTGGATTACACTGACACATTAGCATTGTTCTTAGTCTCTTTTCATGTTCTTGTTGGTTTTTATTTTAATTTATCTCAAACACTAGTAAGAATTGTTTTAGAAACATGTGCATGAGAATGAGTTCATTTGCCCCGAGCCCCATTCCCTAGATTAATTGGAAAACAAACAATCTTCAACATATAAGAATTCATACACAGGACTACTCTAAGAGCTGAACAGATCTTATCAAATTCATATACATTCATGTTAAATCCTTAATGACATTCAGTTGTACATTTCATATAGCAACCACTATGAAAATTTAAACAAAGTAAAATCAATTTTTCAACAGAAAGTAATGCTATATTCAAGAAAGAATGGCCTTATGAATAGTAATATAATGTCATTAAAAAGAGGCATATGTACATTACTAATTCAACAAAAAAAAGTAATGACTGCAGTGCTAACCACTCTAAGAAATCTATAAACTGCATAGAGATCTTTGTATAAGTAGTTCTTAAATTCTTCATATGAATCTTACACTCACCTACGTGGGACTGGATTTTAGAAAAAAAAGTCAGGCATATTTTATTCTACTTTAAAAATGTGTGTGTGTGTTTTCTCTTCCATTTTGGATAAGGAATTGAGATTTTTATACAATTGGCTTCCTATAGTCATTTTCATTTGGAATATTGGCTCTACTATCAAGTATTTCATCTCCTGGAGACAGGTACAACATGCACTGTTGAATTTTAATATTGTGAAGAGCAGAATACTCAGAAATAAAATTACTAAAGCCCAACTGGTTCATATACATAGCTCCAACCTTCGTGCAGAATTAGAGAACAAATAGAGGTAGAAAGGCAAGGAAAGCAAATTGATCCTTGAATAGGTCCTCAATATAGATCAGTACTTCTTTAAGGTGAGGATGTGAAAATTGTTAATGGTCCCAATGGAAGAAAAATTCTTTCAAGTGAAGGAATGAAAGGTAGAGATAACTCTTGTGTAACACAGAAAATAACATAACATGTACCACATCATTTTTATACTTCAATGGTCCAAATATATGTCAAGTCACCAAAAGTTACACTAATTTTCTGAAGCCATAACCAATAGAGCATAAGAGTTAAGACCATGGAATTCAAAGACAAATCTGATTTTGACTTCTAACTTTACCATTTACTAGCTGTGTGACCTCAGAAGTCATTTAGCCTTGTTTTCCCCACTTCTCAATTCGCTATAGGACTTAGTGTAGGCTAATAGGATGTAGAGTAAACATAAAACCTGAGATATTAAAATTCAGTTTATTTAAACTATTAATATGATTCTGCTCCCCTAATGATAAAATGGAAGCATACTAGTTCCGTGATACGCTCCCATGGTCTCAGAACCTTATCAGACCTTCATTCCAAAGACTGCTCTATCCTCTTTGGTCTCACAAAGGTTACCTTGCAAAGATTAATTGACCATAGAAAAGAAAATATCCTAAAAATTCTCTAAATTTCCATCCATTGCTTTTTATATTTCTGTATCTTCTAAAATACTCCCAGCTAACTTCATTTCTAAAACAAAGTAGGTTTCTAAAACCACTGAAAGTAAAAGAGCAATGCCAGCATTGACAAATGTGATTCCTTGGTCCAGCCATGGGTAATGATGATATACTGCTGCTAAGTTGAGGAAGAGTGGCTTAAAGATTCTGGCAATTTGCACCAGACTGACAGAAAATGCTCTTTTGCAGGTGGACTTTTAACGACATCTGAAATGTTATCAAGCACATGAACATGCTAATAGGAATATTGGAACAACAATCACCTATGCAAAATTAATGCCAGAGGTATTTTTGCATTTTGTTTTCAGCCTTGGAATAAAGGGTGGAAAAGTTTGAAAAGTTTTCTTTATTGCTTTGCTGACACTAAAAAATGAGAGTGTGGGTCTAATGAACAGAGACCAAATGCTGTGTGCTATGCCCAAAGGCAAAAGAAAAATCAATGTGGCTAGGCTCAAGTGGGAGGATGGTTCAGTCCCCAAAGAATACTTTGTCAGTTTCAAAGCAAATATTTGACACTAGAGAAGAGGAACTGGGGAAACTCTCTGAGCTTAGCTCTGAGTGCATTTCTTACACTGGCCCAAAGCATTTCTCTTAGAGTCAAAGAGGAAGGGATGCTACCCAAAGGGCATGTAGCATGTTTGGCCAATTGTAAGTGATGGATGGACCTCCCAAAGAACCAATGTCTCGTATTTATAAAGTTCCTTTCCACCAAGGAGCTCAAACTGCAATTATAAGCATCATGTCATTAATCCTCCTAACAAACCTTTGGGACTGAAGAAAAAATAACAGTAAGTTGTGAGCCTTGATCCTTTAGTGTGCCAAGGTAAAGAAATTAATCTTTTGGAACAGAAAACTAATCAGCTGGGGGGAGTAAATTAATAGACTCAGAGCACAAGGGCATTGTTAAGTAAGGGAGCATTTTTAGATTCGCTTAAGTGATTCCTTGAGCAAGGAGAACCACCTTTCCTAAGTGACAAGATGCTGACCCCTGGAAAGCAGTGTGGATGAAACAGACAGACCTTGATGTGGCTGATAATGTTCACTTTCATGTGTCTTTTAGATATGTTTCAAAGTGGACGTGAACATGGATATGCTATTTCCATGCTATATTAATATCATAGCATTGATCCACCATATCTAGGCTACAGGAATGGAGCTCTCTAAGCAGAAGTGGCTCAAAATTGAGAGCACTGGTTGTAGGGCCAGATTCACTGGAATGAGTCCTGTCTCGGACATGTGCCAATTCCAGGAACTAGGGCAATTATTCCAGATAATTCTCAGTTTCTTCATCTGTTAAAGAGATGATAATATTTGTATTGCAAGGCTTAAAAGAAATTAAAAGCAGTAATCTGGGTAAGAATTTAGCTTATGGGGAATCAGGAAGGCTAGAAATTGAGACTTTGATTTATTTGAATTCTGAAAATCTTTTCCTAACACACACCTAAGGCTTCCAAAATGAAAGTCCTTTCTCCTAATAAAGAGGAAAAGAAAGTCTGGTGGGAGGGGGAGAGGGAGTGGATTGCAACCTGAAAAATCCTCAGAACTCTGACCAGTCTTAGTAGTTTCATTGCACCCTAGTCTCTGTCTATGGATTCTTACCAATGTGCTTATAGACGTTTCTTCCTCATGTCCAGGTATCTTGTGCTCTAGGGGATGGGCATGGGACCCTACTAGTGATATGATACTGGTGTTCTATGTCCAGATAACCAAATGGCCATGTCCCTATTCCTTGAACTTTGTGGTTAGCAGAATACACATTTTGTGCACGCACTTGTTAACGTTTAATGTCTGTTTCCTACCTAAAACATAAATCAAAGAGCCGTCTCTGTCCAAGTGCTATGATACCAAACATTATTTACCTTGATGTAACAACTAGGACATATATCACCGATTTCAATCCTTTCTCTGCATTTTGAAGCTGTCCTTAACTCTCTGCCTCAGCTCATTTCTTCTAGAGTTTCTCCTCACTTTTTTCATCCATCAAGGATATTTGGATCCCAGATAGATTAACAGAAACAGACCTAGGAAATTGCAACACCTTTATTTGCTCCCATAGTCTGAGAATATTTTTTAAGCAATTCTTAATGGAACTTTCTTCAGTATGATAGGTCTACATTCTTTATTTAAGCACCACCCTCACAAATGGCATGCCATAAATTAACAAAATATAAGCTGACTATAATATTTGTCTTCCTTTGTCACTTTTTTCCTTCTATAATTATTCTAAAATATGTACTGACAGATGAGTCCATTTCAATGTTTGGATTTTTACTTCCTTTCTAGTAAGCATGCTTAGTATTTATGCATTATTGGGTCTTTAAGCGTTAGGGTCTTCATATGTAAAATAGGTTTTGTAATAATAACTGCAACATGAGATTATTGTGATAATTAACTGGGAATTGTATGTAAAGTATTTAGCAAAGCATGGTGCACAAGTACTCAGTAGTGGATTTATCTTTATTTCTATTAGAAAATGTTCCTGATTCAGAAGAGTTAAACTAAGATGAAGGTGAATTCAATAAGAACCACTTTGCAGACCAATTTTAAGTGTCAAATATTTTCAAATTTCCTTTTCAAAATAAAGCCTTAATGCTCTTTTCAGCCATTTGACATATGATCTCTTCAAGATTCCCCCTTGGCCACCTTTCCTTTTATCACTTATTTTCTCCTTCTTGCAAAAGCCACAGTGTTATTTGAGGACTCCTTCTTCCCCAGATCTATGCATTCCCGCAGGTCCACCCTCTGTGTGATCTCCCTTTCTCTTTAGTCTTGTTAGTTTCGTTCATTTCTCTCTATCCACCTTCTTCCTTCTATTCCTCATCCCCATCTCCTTTCATTCTTCTCATGTTTAGTTTTCATTTCTAAGCAAAGAACTCCAAACTTCATGTTTTTAAAGCCAGAGTGCTAGAACATTTGATTCTAAAAATTCTGTTCATTCAAACAGGCATGTGTGGTGTCCCCACACAACTGAGGACAGGTAGGTGGCTTGGGAGGACAATTTCACTGAGTAACACATGAGAACATTTTCATCCTCATGAATAGGAAAGTCAAACCAACATCTACATCTGTGATGTTGTAATAAATTTATGCCACAGTAAGACTTCTATTTATATGTTATAGAATCCCTGGTGCTTTTACAGTACAAGTCTTTTAACTATGTTAGTCAGCTTTCTGTCATTATAATGAAATTCCTGAGATAATTAACTTAAAAAAGAAAAAAAATAACTTGTTTTTGGCTCATGGTTTTAGTGGTTGCAGTTCAAAACTGGAGAGAGGCCTTTGCTTTGGGTTTGACAAGGCAGAACATCATGGCATGTGTATGTAGAAAAAACCCACCCACCTCTTTAGCCAGGAAGCAAAAGGACAGTGGAAAGGTGCCAAGGCCCCATAAGGCACACCTTCCTCAAAATCCTTAGAAACTCCACCTCAGATGATAATCAGTTTATATCAGAGGCCCCACCTCCTGAGGGTTCCACTGCCTCCCAAGAATTACATCATGGGGACCAAGCTTTAAACACATGCACATTTGGGTATATTCAAGATCTAAAAAACAGCATAAACCAATATCAAACCCCATTCCTACAAACACAGATGTTTCTTTTCTTACAAAGGGTTTATGTCCTGATGAATCCACTGTAAATTATATATATACATTTATTACACCTGACCTACCAAGCTTAGCAGTATACCATGATGGACAGTGTCTGTTATTTCTTTTTGACATCATGTGCTGGACAGGAAGCTACTACTTGCTAAGCAGCCTTTCCCCAGTATTGGAGAGAGCATCATACTGCATATCACAAATCCAGGAACAGTAAAAATTTAAATATCAAAATACGTT
>PVLC010000169.1:0-130000 GCA_004027655.1 Graphiurus murinus | reverse complement strand
ATTGATTTGTTCGTGAGAACTGCAGAGTGGCACAAACAAAGGATAATGATAAACAACAATGTATTGAGCTCAAAGAAATGTCTAGAGAAAGTATGGATTAGCATAGGGGTTTTTTTTAAACATATTTGTCTTTCAAAAAGAAGACAGAAGGAAAGGAAAATATAGCTATACCCTTACAACAAATATAGAAATAATATTTATTTATCATAAGCATTCCAAAAATGCAAATACAGTTTCTGAAAGCATAAAAGAAGCTAAAAAAGGACAATTTTATAAAGGCATTTTGTTTTTAAAAAGCAATTAATTCAATTTTAGGCAAAATGATGACACTTAGTAAAACAGGAAAAAGACAATAAAGATAAAAGGTTTGTGCTATGGCAGAAAGAATCAAGGCTTATTTCAAAACATCATGTCCTGAAGAAAATAAAGGACTATTCCTCAGCAAAAGCCACTAATTTCCAACTTTGGTTTGGGTTATGAATTAAAGGTTGAGAAGAGAAATTTTAGGAGGGAAATAGAGTTATCACAAACAGAGTCTTTCTTATCTTCTAGGGTGCTAAGCTAAAAAGTAGCTACCATCTCATTCTGATTTCCATACCCTTTGCAATGGGACTCTGTCATCTCTCCTACTAGAAACTGAATCTGTTTTTTCACTTCTTGATCCTGGGATGGCTGTCACACAACAGGCACATTAGCAAAAGTGATGCAGGCAGAGGACTGAGTAGAGCTTACACACTGGTGTTGGTGTCTGTCCTCTCATGCTGCCACAGCCTGAAACTGCCACATGAAGGCCAGTCTAGGCTCCTCTTCCACGAGAAAATAAAATCCAGCCATCCAAACCTACCGGGCCAACTCAGTCCTCAAAGCTGAGGTCCTGACTAGTGAATGAAGCCATCAAGATGATGTGCCAAGGCAGCCCAGAAAAGAAAAACAAAACCAAGAAAGATTACATAGCATGCAAGTTCCTATCACTCTACACCTCATCATGATGTATAATTACAATGCACCAATAAAAGTATATTTAAGAAAATCCATATAAGCCATAGAAACAGGAACTGAGAAATAATGACATTTTTGAATGATTTATTATATAGCAAACACTAAATGATAGGAAGGCAGGAGATTCAGGTAGGATGGGGAAGCCAAATGGAGAAGGCAGCACCCTCGCAGATGGGTTGCCATCAATGTCCAATAGGAGGAGAGGGAGTTCAGGTGCTGTATCGAGAGTCATGAGAGCTTTTGTGGCACAAGCTCTTGGGGCACTTGGAGACTTGGGCCCCTGCTACCCATTCTTAGCCTTGTCCCTCGGTCAAAGGACAGAGTTACCAAATCCAAGGGAAGGGATGCAATAATGTAGCTTCTATGAAAGGAGAAAAAACAGTAAGGTTGAAAGAATTAGGGAAAGGCAGAAGAATGGAGAATTCATATTTCCCTGATTCCAATTTCTAGATTTAGACTAAGGGAAGGGGAGGAAAGGGGGTGGGGTTGTCTCCAAAGGTCTAACAAGAAGAGATAAAAGAACAAGGAGCCACTTCCCTGATCTCTTCCCATCACTATTTGAATAAGGAATGAGCAGAAGATTAGTAAGAAGATCAGGCTGAATTCTGAATTTACTTGTAAGACTTTTTGGCAGTGTAAACCCCACCCCCGCCCCACCATTAGATATCTTGGACCACAAATGATTCCAATAGACTCTTGCATGTTACACAGCAAACACTAAATGATAGCCATTTAACTTCCTTTTACTGAGATAACATGATTTTCACCCTTTCACTCTTAAACTTAACCTTCCAAAACCAATCAAATCAAATAATTTGTTTCTGCAGGGTATGAATAGTCACTGATCATGAATAGCCTTACCTATACTTAGAATAAAAAGGTATTATCCATTATATTTCCTATTAACACAAAACAACAAAAACAAAGCAGAGCACTGAATTTAAAATACAATACTAAACAAAATAGCATTTCACCTTGCAACCTGAGCTTTTAAAATCAGGTACTGCCTCTTCAACCCTTTTTAAAGTTTATGAATTAGCAAAAGGCAGCCTTTACAATTTTATTTAGAAGTAATTTCCCTAGGATTTAATAGCTGGCATTAGAATGGCATTAGTTTAGTGTGTGAATGACAGTTGGACTTTAGAGAAAAGCTTCAAAAATTATCTAGACTTAGGGATTATGGATTTAGAGGAGTAAGGACAACTTACATTGCTAAATGTCCTGATCCACAGTTCAGGTGACACATAGTTGTCAATCATCAGAAGTACATCATGGTTTATGTCACCATTCAAGTATTAGTTCAGATTGAAAATGTGATGGTCAGAATAGATTGGATTTTTAATAATGACCTTTTAAATGCAATTTTGAAGAAAATAGTAAATGATGACTATAAAATTATCCATGCATTTAAAATATTCATCTGACACCTACAATCCATTCTCCTGCATTGAATATCAGTTCTTGTGGACATGTTTTCTTGTACTTTTTCCTATGAAATTATAATCACCTTAGAAATAGGGTTTTGTTAAAAATCTTTTTAACTTCCACAGTTTCTAACACTGCTCAAGAATATTCATGAAGTTGACAAGTATCGCCAACTCTGGAGGCAAGTGTCTTGAATTCAGTTAATTATTAAATTACATAGCTTTGAAGGTATAGATGAGCACTAAAACTTGTACATTTAGGACATGCTATTTTCTTAGCTATGTAATATATTAAATCTATGATTAAATGTTAGCAATATGAGAAATGTTTAAAATTATAGGCTATTTAAAATTCAAAGCCTATTGAAAATTTACCATATACTGGAGCAAATCCAATGTTTTTATATTTACCCACTGATATGTGTGTATGCATGTGTATGTGTGTGTGTGTGTGTGTGTGTGTGTGTGTGTGCGCACACATGCATGAGGACACTTGCGAGTGTGTACATTGTTTAGAAAGAGAAACTTTATAAATATCTCAAACCAAAGCACACTTTTGTATGTTACCCATGAACCTTGAAAATTGTAATAAGCTCCTAGATATTTGTAAGAAATAAGTATTCATGATTTAAAGAAATGATTCAGAATAATTTCAAATGATATAGCTCATAAAAGTGGAGTTCAACAAATTTTCTTTTTGAAGCCAAGGAAGATAAACAGATCTTTCTCTTCTGGAAGAAAGCCAAATTCTATCATCTGTAATATTTCAAATTGGACTAATAAAATTAGACTAGTCTATATTGTGCAGAAATTTCTGAACCAACCAGGGAAGTGGACCAGATGACCTAGTATTTTCACCATTCTAATTATGAGGTTCCTTTGAATTTCACTCTTTCAGAAACCTGCTTTTATCTTTGCAGTAATGATTCAAGGCATTAAAAGAAGGCTTTTGAGGGACTCGATTTGCCTACTCAAGTTCATGCAGTAGCTATTGATGTACCATTGCTGTCTTGTCAAAAAGCACTTACAATGTTAGTAAGTTTAGGGCATAATTAGGATAAGATGAAACAGGTGAGAAAAGACCATGCAGTTTTTTTGTCTTTATGTTTTAATTTTTGATTATCAGATTATTTAAATCCCATTGAAATATTCACAAGTGCTGAGATTATGTAAGCATTGAAATTTTCCACCTAACCAAACCCCCTAAATTTTGTTGAAAGACTTTCTTTTGAGGGTAACTAGAAAAGGAGAAACTAGATACAGTGAGTAGCAAAGTAAGATGTAGATTTCCTCCTTACTTAACCCAGTGAATTTAAACTTGGAGCAATTAAATAATGGTCCAAGTCCTGTTATTTAATATCTAGGGAAATTTAGGGGTGGATGCTTAATCAATACTTTTAGAGAAGAATTTCAGCAGTTTCTGTAAACAAAAGAAAGCAGATGCTAGGGATGCTTCTATATTGAGAGGCTGCCTGTGTCCATTGGGAGTTCAGCTAGTCTTTACTTCCAAATGGCAGTGAGACTTGAAAGTGCACAAAAGCCCAAACTCTTGGTCTTTCTAGTCAACAGTTTACTTGTTTTCTAGTAGCTGTGGGGCCAGTGGGATCAGGGGTGCTGGAAGAATAGGTGTGGAAAGTGGCACAAAGCAAAGAATCAAATCCAGATGAGAGAAGAACAAAATACACTTATGTTGGTTGTTATATTTGACCAGAAAAATTAAAGCAACTGTAACCTGACAGAAAGTTACAATTATATAATTATTCATCTGCAGAATGAGTTAGATTTGCTGCCTGTGAAGTTTAATTATATTTTGGCCTAGCTATTAATCAGAAACATCAAGAACCACTATATCTTTCCACCTAGACTACTAGGAAGGTGGCTTGGAACACATGTTGCAAATGTATTGAATACAACTACTGAGAATATAAATAGGACCAGAAATTGTCCAAAAGGTCTGGGATTTTGGTTGGTCAGGACTCTCAATTAACATGTTGGCATAGCACCTTGCTCATTTCAGTTGACTTATTTCAAGAACATATCTATTATGAGCATTTCAAAATTCCCTTTATGGACCTACTTGAAGCTTGAAATTCTCTGAGGTCATAAAGGGAGAAAGTCATGAAATGAAGCAAGACTATTAGATTTCACTTGCTTCGTGTCCTCTAGGAAAGCTCAGTTGTTCCCTGAGAACAATGTTTTCTTTTCTGTGAATTGTCTGCATTCTTGCCCATTCTGGAAGTCCAGTGCCACCACTAGCACACAAAAAGTTCACTAAAAAGTCCAGCTGTTCATTTTGAATGTCTAAAAGCATTTCAGTTCTCTGTCTGTACTTCATTGATATAATTTTCTATTTTGTTTTAAATACTCAGCACCTCACAACAGTTTTATATAAGTTAAAAAGAAGTAATAAGTATTTCTTAACCTTGGCTTTTTGAGAGGATTATTTTTATTCTAAGTTTATATTTATGTCAGATGGACATATTTTTCTAAATTTCATGGATACCTAAATCTTCCCTTTTATCATTTCACCTAGTTATACTGGGAAATCTACACTTTCAGAGCGATAGAGTGGTAAACAACATATTCTCTTCATTTTAATATCTACTAGTTTTTATGATAATGCTGAATATCTAACAGTTACCAAATGAATGATTTAAAATATTAACAAAGATTTGTTTTAACAAAGAAATATTGCCAGTAAAACCTTTAAAATGTAATTGAAACCAAAACACTTAGTATCTTCTTGTTGCTATAAAAATGATCATATTTAGAGTGAATACTTATAAAGGATGCTCTCTATCATGATGCATATTTTGGTTGTGCCTAGGCAGACAATGAAGTCAGAAGTATCCAATTATCTCAGTTGTGCAGGTTAACATTTATTGAATATCTACTATATTGATTGCCTTAAAATAAGGGACTAATTGCAACCTATGACCATTTTGTTTATGTTATAGAGAGTTGGTCTGTTTTCTATTCTGGCTGTGAGTATTTAAACTTTTGATCAATAACTTTATTATGACTAATGCTGAGGTCAGCATAATGTAAAGATACCTATATTTTATAAGTAAAACCCAGTGTGCTTTGGTTGAATTTTAATTTTTAAAAATTTTATTGTGTCATATTCAAAATGTACAACATGATGTTTTGATTTATTTAAACTAATAAGCATATAAATATGAAATAATTATCTACCATAAAGCAAAATAACATATCCATCACTTTACATAATGACCCCTTTTTGTGGTAAGGTTATTTAAATTCTACTTTTTTGACAAATCGAAAGTATATAATATAATATAATTAACTATTGCCCTCATGTTGTACATTAGATTTCTAGACTGATGTCTCATAATTACAATCTTATATAGAAAGAAAATACTACAGGATTTTGCATGTGTTTGGAATCTAAAAACAAAAATAAAATTCATAAAAACAGAATAAAACAATGATTATCAGGGTTAGAAAGAAATAGGAAGGTGTAGGTCAAAACATTTACATGCAAGCTGGGTCTTATTCCTTTAATAATAGGGGACCAAATTCTTTTTTTTTGTTGTTTTTTTTTTTGCAGTACTGGGGATTGAACTCAGGGGCATTCTACCTTTGAGCTATATGCCCAGTACTATTTTTATTCTTTATTTTGAAACCAGGTCTCACTAAGTTGCAGAGTGCCTCAGTAGGTAGCTGAGGCTGGCTGCGAACCCGGATCCTCCTGTCTCAGCCTCCCAAATGCTGGGATTACAAGCGTGCACCACCACGCCCCGCTGGGACCAAATTCTAAAATCTGTAAAACTCAATGACAGGATATGGGCTGAGCCATACTTAAGGATAGTTCACTCTTGGAACAGCAGATGGATGGCCAGAAATGGAGCAGAAGTTTAAACCGTAAGCTCCAGCAGCAGGACAGATAGAGCCCGTGTTGAGAAAAGAAAAGCAAAGCTCTCTGGAACTTGGAGGATGGACACATTAGGGAGTGGGTAGGAGAAAAGATAAATGCTGAGTGTCACCTGTCACCTTTACACAGAAGGCTATGGAGAATAGGCTGGTGCAGGTAAGTCCAGAGCTAATAAAAACCTATAAATCCAAAAGAAAAGCATGCAACCTCTCAGGAAAGAGATAGGAAAGTAGATTTAAATCATCACATCTCAAAGTTAGAAATTTACAAGGAACAGCACTAGAGAAATAATGCTTGCTGCTAGTCATCTGAAAATTTTATGCTAAGCAATATACTGCATAGCATACATGAAGATAGAAATGAGTTTGCATATTTGGTGTTGAGATAGGAAAGTGATATTTGCTTGGTCTGTTTGTCTGTTTGTTGTTTGCTCTTTTTAAGCACAGGTAAATGGATGCTCTGTCCCACTTATATATTCTTCTCTCTTTATCTTGAATTAAACTTACAGGTGGGTCTACATCACTCTACATAATAGTGCTATTCTCAGCATCTCTGGGGACTTAACTCATCCATTTACAGGTTATCTTGTTCCTTTTACTCTAATCAGAGATAAAACAAGCCACAAAATAAGGCTGATGAATCATTTAAGACTGAGCTGAAGGCTTCAAAGTATCCATGATATCAATCAGAGGTTCCTCAATTACAGCAGGGAGGCAAATCTGACCCATCACAGCTTGTTTTTATGAATAAAGCTTTATTGGAATCCAATCATGTCCATTCATTTATGTATTGCCTATCATTGTTTCTGCACCACAGGAGCAAAGTTGAATAATTGTAATAAAGACCTTGTAAATCCTATAACATTCATATTAATATTTATAAAATAATTACAAAAGCACTATAAGAGATAATATTTTAAATTATTGTTTTTAAAAGCCTACAAAGTTTACTATTTGGTTTTTTAGAGAATAAGTTGGCAGATCCCTGATCTAAATGAAATTTTTCTTGCCTACATTCAGATCCAGGCTCTTCCTGTCATCTACTATCTGTGTGGCAACTGAAGTATTTTACTTACCATCTCTGACAATTATTTTCCTTATCTGTAAAATGGGACAAATAATAGAATACCTTTCCAGATGCTATGAGAATTTAATGATAAATACAGTATAGAGCTACCTACTATTAGTTAATATCATTCCCTATAAAATACTTTATTCAAGAATAGATTGTGATATCCTCATTCCCCCTCCCCCCTCCTCTGTAATCTGGTATATACAGTTTTCAGACATGTGTAAGCATTTGCAATGAAGATTTCACCACTGAAGAAAATCACATTTTTCTACAGTGTGATGAAAATGAAAACAAATCTAGTTTAATTAAACACCCTGGCTAGCAACTGTGCATCAGGCAAAAGCACGTTCTTAGTCAATGTTTAATGGGGGGATTACAGAGTGTTCTAATGGCACTGGAATGCAAGAGACAATAGTAAATTTGCATGTGCATTGATATCTGTCACCAAATAAATCTAAGTTCCATATGCAACACAAACTGGAGTGCTCTTGGAAGATAGTTGGGAAAGGGGAGTAACAAAGAATTGGGGTGTGGAAACAAACAAGTCCAGGCGGAAGAGCAAAGCTGACATGTGCTGGAGTGGTTGCTGCAACAAGTGTGCTCATACTCCCCGAGCCTCAGTTTACTCAATTGTACAAGAGGGAGATGCTACTTCATGATACTTCTCTTTTGGAGCCACTGGGAAGATTACAGTAAGTGAAATCATGTGTGATGGATATTTTTATTACAGGAAATGTTGTGTGCAAATGTATGCACATGTCCAAAATCATCCAGTCCTATGTATACATTAAATATATCAGGGTTGTTTGACATATCAATTTTACCTTAACAAAGCTATTAAAATGTTTTAAAAAGAAAAAAACCCAACCAACCAACCAAACAAACTGTATATTAGTTTCTTCAGTGTGAAATATATGAATTGTCAAGACACAGTTTATGCTTGTGTCTATCTAGGTAGGGGAGCAAAACTTAGCAGCATAGTTCTAAGGGAACCCAAGATCACAGCCTCAATTGCATCTCATGCTGCTCACCGTTATCTTGTCCCCATGCTCCATCAGGCATGTACTTGTGACTTGGGGGGGTCTCACCTCCAAAATAGCATCTTTTTTCACTATATGGAATTGTAAGTACAAGACACCTTTGTGCACAGAACACTGGATTTGCTTTCCAAGGCATACAACCTTGAGTTTCATGTTTTC
This sequence comes from Graphiurus murinus, assembly GCA_004027655.1. NCBI lineage: Eukaryota > Metazoa > Chordata > Mammalia > Rodentia > Gliridae > Graphiurus > Graphiurus murinus. The sequence goes on along the minus strand of PVLC010000169.1, from coordinate 121,412 downwards.
ATGGACTAGCTAATGGAGAGTTAACTAATCTTACAAGCCTCCATATTCCCATTTGTAAAATGATGATAAAAATAGTGCCTGCTCCTTAGGGTTAGCGTGAAGACTCAGACAAGAACTCAGTACAGTGCCTGGCACTTAATAACTGCTCAGTAAAACTCAGGTATTGAAATCAGCCTTGCTTGTGTAGTCACATTACTCTTCCATTATACTAAAAGATCCTTGAATGCTAGGATTGTGTTTTCTTCCTCACCATAGACCCATTACCCAGGACAGATAAATATGTTAATGTGATGTGGAACAGTGAATGAATGAATGCATACTGAATAAGATGGCTCTGCTCACACCCACCCCATTGAAGAGGTGAGGGGAAGCATCATCTTTTTTACATTAGAGGTAATAGCAGTTAGAAAAAGAGACTTTGGCCATGTTTTTGCTGTTTAGAAATGCAGTATACATTTTCATAGCCCATTATTAATTCATCTTTATTGTTTAATATAACCTCTGGCATTTGTTTTCTCTGGAATTGCCATTTTCTACCCATCTCTAATCCCTAAGTCTTTCTATGCAGCACTGTGTATCTACCACTGGCATTTGGCAAACTTCATCATCCAGGCCAACACAGAGCATCAGGGACTTACTGGAAAGCTGCAAAAGTACTGTATGAAAAAGAAATGGGTCTCGCACAGAAAACTGTAAATATCACCAGGAATCCAATCAAATCCAGGCTAACTCCGTGAACTGAAGATTAAAAATGCCTCTTTGTCCTTGACTCATTCCTTTCTTCCTCTCCTGACCTCCTTTCCCCTCTCTTCAGCCTGCTGGGGTATTGACAGGGATTTTAGAGGAGTGGAAGGTCTTTATCTCTTTGAGATGAGCTGCAATATGATTAGAATCGATTGGGTGCTTTATAGTATAGAGCACCATTCATTACCTTCTCTGGTTGATGAAATTATAAATGACATACTGTATGTGAATATATATTATTACTATTGGATGTTTATGTACTATCGTTAGCTAAGAAGCTCAATGTTCTTTTCAGACTTTAAATAACTAGAGGGACCCTGAAAGTTTGTGCAGAACTTAAATGAGGGAGAATAAAACGTGAAAACTTTTCCTATAAATAAAACTCTGCATTGGGGTTAGGACCCATGATGTTCAGCCAACACTTGGGCAGAGAAAAAACAGTATAGGGTAATCATATTTGACGGATGGGGAAAGAATTCTAAATTGTCGTAATCGAAGATAAGTTATGCAGTCCAGAATTTTTATTTACTACTTAGACTGGAGCTTCTATGTGATAGTAGGGAAAATAAAACTTGTAACTCAACAACCCAGCTTTAGAATTATGCAATATTTGATATTTTTTTCTAATTTGGAAGAATCTGTGTCATTACAGATGTCTTAGACCACGATCTTCTTAATGTGTCACACTATTTCAGAGGAGTATAATTTTAAAAGTGCATAAAATGTGACTGCATTTCTAATCTGAGAGTATTATTTGAAGGATGTGATTTAATAAGATGCATGCATTATAGATGGAAATTAAGAAATCCTTTTCCTTACATTTCTAGTTAAATAGTGCCTAGGAAGGACCCTGAAATTCTTCATTACTCATTTCACTGAGTCCCTGGACCATAATATTTATGATATTTAACATGAATAAATAAATATCATGTGCTCTTAATTTCAAAGAGTCCACCTTCCCTTCTAAACCCAAGGTAGTCTACTAAAAATGATGAGAACATAAACCAAGACCAAGTCTAAGGTGGCATCATATAAAGTCCCACAGAAGTTTGCAGCAAAATTGTTCTTTTGTTCAACAATACTGTGGAACCAAGGCACTGCAGTGTTCACAAATGAATTATGGATAAATAATGTCTTTAGTTACTATAATTGCAACCATACTATCAGGCATAAATCTTCATTATTATAACAAACTCCTTTGTGTGTGTTATTTAATTCCTTTATAAATAACCTTGAGTTATATATTATCTTAATGTCTTAGGAGCAGGTTCCTATCTCCAATACGTTCACGTATTTTCTCTCTATATGCCAAGTGTTTTTTCTTCCATAGGATGATTTTATTCATATATAAATTTTATTCATATATAACATATATATATGTGTATACATATCTATGTGTATATACTTATATATTTCCAGCTTTTTTTTTCCCCTTCTAGGTGATTGTGTTTAATTTTAGTATTAACTAGAAGTTCACAGTTTGCATTGAAATGCTTATCAGCTTCTAAGGGACATTTACAAGGAGAGAAAGGCTCTGGGTTTGATAGCAGTAATTGTATTTAACTTGTAAGACACAAGGCTATTTATCTTGTAGCTGGGAATTCACAAAGGAAAAAAGAGGTTTGCCTGATAAAACAAAAATTAAAGAAAAATATTACTAAGCACACTCTCACCACTTTCCATCCCCCAAGCAAGATCATTAAACAGTAAAATAGACTTTCATTTAATAAAGCTCTTCCTGTCTGCTTAGATCTGGTGTTAGAAGGTGCAATGAGATAATCAAGGGAAAGAGGCTGCCAAAGTCCCAAAGGTCTCACGAATGACAGGGGCACAAGCAAATGTCTATGGACTCTCTAGGAAGTGCTGACTTCTAGATTTGTCAAGAGTTGGAGATTTAACTTGAAAGAAGAATTTCTAGGATTTAACTGTAGAAAAAAATCTAAATTGCTAAGACTTGAGTTTTGGCCAGAAATCTGGGGACCTGCACTTACCCCCTTATCTAGATGAGCATCTAAGGAATAATCGAGGCATGATTAAAATGTATGGCTCTCAAGTCAAGTGGTCTTGGGTTGTATCCTGGCATTTCTGAAACAAATCTAAATCTACACTCACTTGGATTGTTCCAAATCTATAAAATGGCAATAAAGCCAATATTGACCTAAAGGGTTGCTGAGTAGGATATTGTTTATGAAGTGAGGAGTGTGTGGTAAATGCTCAATAAATGACAGTCACTGCCACTTGGATGAGTTTGGCTGAGAGATGAGGGTGGAATCATCTGTCACTTTCTATACTGCTGGGACAACATAACCATTCAGTGCACACAGTCCTCACTTTGGACCCTTTCTACTATTGTGGAATTCTGCATGAAGGGCATCCTCCCTTTTGCTGTCTAAACCTCAGTATAGAAAGTCTTCTTAAGAGAAACGATAGGTCAAAAATATCTCCAGGTGACAAGTAATCCAGATAAAACAGCTGCAAGTACAATATGACTCATTTGATACTCTGCTGTATCCAAAGATCATTCTGAGGCAGAGCAGTGACCTCAATCCCCATTTTACAGGTAGAATAATAGGTGTCACAAGGTGCAGACTGTTAATAGGTCTGTTCAGCAGTTATGCTGTAAGAACACACAAATGCAGGGTACATTGTCATTTCTGTTTAGGAAACATATCTTTAGCTAATAATTTTTTTGTAAATTCCTATATGAAATGTCAGTCTGAGACTTCACTTATTCTTTTTTTTTTTTTTTTTGCGGTACTGGGGATTGAACTCAGGGGCATTCTACCTCCGAGCTACATCCCCAGTCCTATTTTTTATTCTTTATTTTGAAACCGGGTCTCACTAGGTTGCGGAGTGCCTCACTAGGTAGCTGAGGCTGGCCGCGAACCCGGATCCTCCGGTCTCAGCCTCCCGAATGCTGGGATTACAAGCGTGCGCCACCACGCCCGGCCCTTCACTTATTCTTAATGGGAAAAAATGCAACACATGTCCATGGAGATTGAAGCACAGAGAAAATTCTCAACAATAGGAATTTGACCAAGGTAGTTGGAAGATTGCTACAGGCCCAGGCTTTTGGATATGACTGGATAGTCTGACTTCAGAATTCTAACCTTTAATCATCACCCTCTACTGTCTCTCTCATAGCCCCATGAATAGGGTGGAATTATCTCTGTAGCTGTAAAATAACAAACTCATTAGATGAGTTTAGAAGGTACATGAAGGCAAATGCACATGGTTTTATATCCAAAGATTTTATATGCTAGAAAATATGTAATGGAAATAAGAAATTCTATATTTTAATCCTATATTGCCAGTGTTTGAGTGAGGTCAGAATGAGAAAACATATTTAAAGCCTTCAGCGCTTAGGGCATAATCATTGAACAATCAGTACCTCAGTCATACCAGCCACATTGCAAGTGCTAAGTGACTTTTTAAGTGGTTAGTGGCTACCATTCTGAACATCAACAACAGTCTAAAAGAAGAAAAATACACAGGAAATTTTTAGTTAAATAGCAGTGATTCTCAAACCTGGATGCCTATAAAATCACCTTAGGAGCCTTTTAAAAACAAATGTCTAGGTCAGTGTTTCCAGGTGTTATTGTACATTTGTAGCACCTGAAGATCATTTTTAAGTGCAGATTCTGATTAAGTGGTCATGAATGAACCCTGAAAGTATGCATTTTTAACAGTGCCCAGGGGATGCGATGCTACCGATGCACGGACCATACCCCAGACCCCTTGAATCAGATGTCCTGAAATTAGAGCCTGAGCCCCAGTAACTTATTAAAGTTCCCAGGGATTCTCATTTGCAGCCAGGTTGGAGAGCATTGCAAGCAAGTGGAAAGTCCCTTGAAAATAAGAACTTGCCTATTTGTGAAACCTAATTCATTTCTGACAAATTGGAAAGGGTGCCTCTTTTGCTGTGCAAATATTCAGAATGCATTGGTTTGATTCATTGATATATTTTGTCACTGAATGTTTGAGGAACTTATTTATGGTGGGTTTTCACGATACCTAGGAATGTTCAAACACATTAAGTGTGCCTTTCTCAAGTTGCCATTCTATCTTAGCAGTCTTGAAACCTTGTTTGAATGTGGCTCTCCCTCTTGATTGTATTTATACTTCTTATTCCCCTTGCAGGACTTTGCTATCTGTGTTTTTCCACCTGTGGAACTGAAAGCAACACTAATGCTGAATGGATGAATGAGCAGGGAGATGGGCTTGTTCTAATGCAAGTTTCAGATCTGGCAAGGCCTCAAATATTCACAGGCAAATATGGAAAGCAAAGAAAAGCAAACCTCTGGGTTAGGAAGTAATGAAAACCTAAGGCCTGGGAAACTTCAGCATCTATCAAATATATAGATTTGTTTTTAACCCTTCAAAGTCTCATTAATCTAGTATGAGCTTGAACAAAAAAAAGTCTTTCTTGTCTCCAAGCACACTGTCTAAACTATGAAAGAGCTGGGTGTGGTGGTATATGCCTGTAATCCTAGTACTTGGGAGGCTGAGACAGGAGGATCACATATTCAAGGAGGATCACAGAGTCTCAGCAAGTAGGGAGAGTCTCCTCAACCTAGTGAGACTCTGTTTCAGAAAAAATATAAAATAGGGCTGGGGGTATAGCTTGGAGGTAGAATGCCTCTGAGTTCAATCTCCAATACCATAAAAATAAAAAATAAACTATGAAAGAATGGTACTTATTTGGAAAAAAAGTATTTGATGGATTTTCTTTAATTCAGTGGTTCTCAACTAATCAGGATATTTGTTATCAGTGGAAACATGCTACTGGCATCTAATAGGTGAAAGTCATAGACACGACACTGCTAAACATCCTACACGTGCCCCCACACCACAGCCAAGAACGATTCAGCTCCAAATGTCAAGAGTACTGAGATTGCAAATCCTACTGACTAAACTAGTCAGGTGTGGATTTCTGTTTGAGAACACTTTAAATGGAAAAAATAATGTTGCTATAAATAAAATAATGACTCAGAAATAGGAAAGCGGCAGGCAGTTCAAGGCGGTGAAGCATGAGGAGCAAGGCAGGAATCTTGGCTCTGCCTCTGAAACTGTGTGACCCTGGACAAGTTATTTGGCTTCTCAGAGTCTGCTAGAGTTTGGATGAGTGTCTCCCAAAAGGTCCCTGTGTTAAAGGCTTGTACCCAGGGTGGACATTACAGGGAAGTACACTGAGTCTTAAGAAGGTAGGACCTGGTGAGAGGTCCTGGGAGGCCCTTAGATCATTGGGGGTGCATCCCCAAAGGGGACTGTATAACCCTCATCTCTTCTTCTTATTCTTCTTCCTGGATAAGAAGGTGACAGTTTATTTGACCAAATGCTTCTATCACGATGTGCTGCCCTCACCAGAGGCCCAGAGCAAATAGGAACCCTCAATCTTGGATTGAAACTTCTAAAACTGTGAGACAAAAATAAACTTCCTCTTCATAAGTTAATTGCCTCAGGTATAAGATAATTGCCTCCCATATTGACTGGTACCTCCAGAACTGTGAGCCAAAATAGACCTTTTCTCTTTATTAGTGGCCTCAGGTATTCTGTTATAGTGACAGAAAGCCAGTACGCTGATGAAGAGGAATTCAGTCCAGAGCACTTCAACCAAGTTGTGTGCAGTATCAAGGGAAAGTCAATTAAGACCCTACTCTCTTAGGCATCCCTGGGATGGGAAGCTGGAAGTCCTACATAGTGGAGATGTGAATCAGTATTCACTTCCCAGGAAGCTAGGCTCTGGCCTGAAAAGCCCACACTGCACCGCACTTGGGGTTTTGATAGTCCCAGCAGCATAGCCGGCCACCCACTCACAGCAGAGAGAATCTTGAACAATCTCAGCCAGCTCAGCCTCCTAGGGGGCCTAGAGCTGGGGCTAAAATTAATTCCTCATTTTCAGCTCACCTTTCACCTCCCTTCCCTTCTTCTCACCACAGCATTCTATACAGATAGCAATCAGAAGCTTTATAAGAAACATTTGTCAGTGCCTGGGTGATAGCTCTGGGCTGATTCTTCTTTTATTTCCTCTACTGTTCCTTCGTCTTTCTATTTTCAGGTTCAAAGGAAGAAGTTGCTTTTGAGTTCTCTCTCCCAGAATTAAGGGATATAAGATTCTATTTGCTATAGAACTATTTCCATTTTGGATCCTTACTGATTCACAAAGAGCCAATGTTGTATGCCCTGTGCCCAGCTGGGTTCTAAATATTGCACAGTGGGATGTTTCAATAGAGCCACAGAAAATCCTATAAATGCCCAGGAGAAGATTTGAGAGTTGACCCATTCATCCTGGTGTACAGTTGACCCCTTCATACCTGGTGAGCTGGGACAATTCCCTGAAAGTATGCTCTCAGAATGAGAGAACTTAAGCAAATGTTCTGTAGGAACTACTCTATATTTCTTTACCTTTTAAACACTAGCAATAGATGAGCAGCAAGGCAGAGCTTCTCTTTATGGCTTCTAATAGTTAACTATTATCCATAAAAGAGAATGCCTTGTAAAAAAGGAAGATACAGCCAGGTGTGGTGGCACATGCCTATAATCCTAGTACTTTGGAGGCTAAGACAGGAGTATCACAGGTTCAAGACCAGCCTCAGCAAATTTGCAAGACTCTCAACAACTTAGTGAGACCCTATTACAAAAATAAAAATAATAAAATAGAAAGCTCTGGAGATTGTATCTCAGAGGTAGAATGCCCCTGGGTTCAATCCTTAGTACCACAAGGAAAAAAAAAAAAAAAAGGAAGCTACACCATTTATGCAGAATTCATGTCAAGATTGTCTGAGATGTTGAGTTGTTCTCTTTGTACTTTGGTACTCAGACATGAAGGCCATTTTGGTCTCGTAATTTAAAGTAAATTAATTAAACTTTTGCAGATTGTTCAAGTGGTACTTGAGATTTAGTTAAAAGAATCCTTTCAACTACATAAGAAAGCAGGCATGAGAGAAAATAAGGTATCTGAGATACAGAAGTTGAGTCACTCTCAAGAAATCCAGGCAGAGTGGAGCATGAAACTAAAAATTTTGCACTCAATCTAGCAGATCATGACTACTTTTTAAGCTAGGCAACAAAGTAAGGAAATAGCTCATTTAAATACACAGTGCTCTCAATTGCCTCATGTGAGCACCAGCCATTGTAAGAACAATAGTCTGGACTCAGTGGTGCTAAAACAAAATAATTTTTCTTTCTTGTTTTGTTTTTGATAATGGGGATTGAACCCAGGGGCACTCTTACCTCCAAACTACACCCCCAGCCCTACTGTATTGTTTTGTTTTGAAACAGGGTCTCACTAGGCTGCTGAGGCTGGCCTTAAACCTGCAATCCTCCTGTTTTGAACTCCCAAGTCCTGGGATTATAGGTGTGTGCCACTGTACCTATCTCAATTTTTCTTTCTTAAACATTAATTTTATATTCCACATCTCATAAACACCACCTTTGTGTGGTCACTGGAAATGACCTTTGAAATGTGACACTTCTGAAAAGAAAGAAATGAATCTAAGATGTTACAGGAAGAAAGGTGCTTATTTATAGCCACACATTTTTCAAATCATCTCCCAACTTGTGATGGAAACAACTGTGGGTATCGTGCCCAATTAGGAAAAGAATCTGGTCTGAGATCTGTCTTTCATTTGCTATGTGACCTTAGGAGAAGCATAGTATCTCCCTGGCCTTCTGCTTTAAAGTGGAGAATAAAAATATTCACTTTCTCCAATTTATAGATTATTTAATAGCCCAAATAAAATAACTTGTATAAGCAAATATGTCAAAATTAAAAATGACACCTAAATCTTTGATGATCTTCATAGCTAACTTTTGTGGAGCATGGACTTAATTGCCCAGCATTATGTTGAGGTTTAACATGGGTTCATCTCACTTAATCTTTACTTTAACTCTGGACAATATGACCATCTTCCCATTTCCCAGACTAGGAACCACAGACTCAGGGAGGTTCCATTACTTATGTAAGGTTCGGAACCAGATCACCAAATAAGCACTTACGTATAGAACCAAGAAAAATAGAAAAAGGAATAAATGAGAATTTTGGAAGAAACAATCTGATCTATTCTCAAGTGTCATAGTAATCATCAGAGGAGAAAAATCAGAACTGTTAGAAATTCTTACACTTATTTCATGGCTTAATGCTGTTGTATTTTGAATTCTATGTGGGGAGAGGCACCAGCTATTTCAGTGCTTAGGGCATTTCAAGGTCTTAATACAACTGCCTTAGACACACATCTGATGGAACCAAGTTCTCAGCATGTCAGTTGACTTCAAGGCCCATACTTATAACTGCTGGACTATCCCCTGTCCTATAATAATAACATATATTATTACTAAATAACAGTTACCAGTGATAATAATAGTTTTCAGAGGAATGCAATGCCATTAAAAGAAGGTTTATTCTGTTTTGAAAACATGTAGGAAGTAACCCATAATTTAGAAGTAAAGACACAAAGAGATCAGTTCTCAGCAAGGGTCACTGGATTTCTTACATATCTGTGGCTTTAAAATGACCATTAAAAAGCTTCACATTGCTGGCAGCAAACTCACAGATTCTCTATTGGCTCAGGGCAAGTGGTTAACATCAATTTAGAAATCTTTGAAATTCCTAATGGAAACACAACAAACCCTCCAGCAGCAATTTTAGGACCAATGATAATATGCATGTAGAGAGAGATTGATTTTTCCTATGAGCAAATGAACAGCTTTTAAGATCTCAGGCTATTTTGGTTCCTCTCACCTCCCCCCACCCACATTCCCCTGGGTTTAGGCAAGAAGCATTTAAAAATCAAGTCTATTAGTATCTAGTGAATTTGGATGATGATAAGAACTCATAGCAAGTGCTAACACCTCTAGCTTGCTTCAAATGCTCAAAGATAACCTCATGAGGTCATTTTTGTGCCTTAGTCTAAGAAAAGCTAACAAGTCCCCTGCAATGGCTGAGCTGTCTATATTTGGGAAACTGAGATGACAGATAAATGGATGGATGAGGCATTTTGCTTCAATCACTTGGGGGCCTGGCTCACATATCTTAAGCCAGATACAGAAAGATTAGATATTAGGGAACAACCCAACAGCTTTTTCTGATTGGCTTTTAAGGAAAATTGTTGTTGATTTAGGCACAAAAACACTATTGTAATTTTCAAGCCATTCAAAAGTCTTGGGCCACAAATAGACACATTTACTTTGAATATTTCTCTCAAGCATAATAATTTTTAGCTGAGTAGCTCTTAAACTTATGAAAATATGCTTCAGACTTCCTTGTTGCTGTGCCCATCTCATTGTAAAGGAAGTGAAAGGAAAGCTGAAGAAAGTGTAGGGGATTTGAAATATAGGATAGAGAGCATACATGATGTCTACATTGGTGAAAAGTGCAATAGTCCTTTTTTGGGTGTGTGTGGGGGTACTGGAGGCTGAACCCAGGGGCATTCTACCTCTGAGATACACCCCCAGTCCTCTTTTATTTTTTAATTCTAAAACAGGGTCTCATCAAGTCACCGAGGCTAGTCTTGAACCTGTGATCCTCCTGTCTCAGCCTCTCAAGTACTGGGATTACAGTTGTGCATACCATACCCAGATAAAAAGTGCAGTATTCTTAGATCTCCTCTAGCATCCACCCATCAGGAAGCAATGCAATTGTAAAGTAAAGGCCCCTGGTTAAATGCTACCCTTCTCTTCTTGGCACTTTGATGACCAGGGTTTAGGACTCTTTTCCTGGGAGAAGTAAGAAATGAGAGGAAAAGCTAAGGGATTATTCAAATGATCCCTTTTAAAGAAGGCAACCTTTCCTCCCACTGCCCTTGATCCGGCCATCTGGCTCTGGGAGTTTCTTGCTGGATGCTCCTTGACTGTAAAATTTAAATGCATCATTAACCCCTCTCTCTTCCACACCAGCATGTTCCCTATTAAAATGACTACTAGGACCAATTTCTGAAAAACCAAGGCAGGCTCAGTACAAGTGAGAGAAAAACAACTGGCCAAGTCAGCCAAATGGTGAAAATTCCACTCTTGGTTTTTCTCTAATTGTTCCCCTGACTCACTCTTCATGAATTCAAGTTTAGTAAAACTCCTTTTACAATCTCTCTCCCACCTCTGGCCATCTCTACCTTTAGTCAGATCTGAATAAAGAATACCACCCATTCTAGATCTCAAATGGATTATCTCATGATTATGGACAAGAGCTAACAACAGAGATGGTGTCCCTTTCCTCTGCCATTCAGCATTTCTAGTGTGATAGAAAGCCTATAGGAATTGTCTTTGGTATGAGCCAGTCAGGCGGTATCAGTCAAAGGTTGCCCAAAAAAAGTGTACAGTGCATGGTTAGCAAGTCTCCAGAAGCTCTCTACCTTGACCAAGTCCTAAAGAAACTAAAGCTCTTCTCATGTAAACAGCATGAACACGTGCTTCACTCAGTGTTTCATGATTTGGTGACAGTCATGAGAAAAATATCTACTAAGAAAGGAGAATGGGAGAGTGATAGACAGTGTGGCCATCAAGAGTGAACCACATACCTGTAGGATAATGCTCGTTCACTGGCCAGTTGTCCACCTGGAGCGTGGCATTGCCACCATTCCTGGTAAACCGTACCACATGGTATTTGCCATCGTTGACAGGGGTCCTCTCCTCTTTGATGGAGATGTCAACTGTGCCAATATTGAAGACAACTCCAATTTTTCCCTGTTCCTGTAAAAAAACAACAGCAACAAAAGGCATAGTTATCACCAACCACCACATTTCCCCCTTTAAAGTTGATTCTCCAACTAGCAATAAGCCTGTAGGTGCCCAGAGGGAGCAGCCAGTATGAACTTAATAATAGTATCCTATATTTCTCCATGGACTTCATCCTGGACATAAAACCAATGGTATAAAGCCACGCAAATTGCTCTCATGGGCTGCACTGTGCAGGTGACATCATTCAATTGCCCTCAACAGATATCAAGGCAGGAGGGACAGAGACACCTAACAATGAGAAAGGGGCTTTGCAAAGTTTATTTCTGTGAGATGGATTAGGTCTGTTTTTCAAAAGAGGCTAGTAAGACACTGGACTCTAAATCAACTCACCATTCAGATTTGGATGAAAAGGGTAATATGAGCGAGCCTGCATATTTTGGGGCAATTGAGGCCAAGGGGAAGGGTATGGAATTAGTAGGAGCCCAGGACAGAGGAACTGGCATTATAAACTATACACTGATGATACTTTCTGCAGATACAAACCATTTTATAAAAATAGGTATTTTCAGTAAAGGACAGTGGAACAGCTAGGGTTTTTAGAATCAGATGGTTGTCACCCTTTCCACACTTGCATCCCTACTCCTTAGTATTAACCCATAGAGAGAGGCAATAGTCGATGCTGTGGCTTACATTGTACAGCAGGGAAGGATGTGTATGGTTGCAAAAGACTTGTGAGAAAGGAAATTGCAATAAATTCGAGAGGAGTAACATTACAGCAAAACAAATGACTATGGAGATGAGATCATCCACCTCCTGGGAAACACCTGGAAACACTGAACCATAAATAACAGTGCTATTAAAACTCTCACTCTTTTCCTCTAATAATCAGTCAGGACTAAGAGTGGGAATTAATATTCACAAGTGATCTCACTGATTATATATATTCAGCTTTCCTCAACCCTTAGAATGACATCACAGCACTGCAAAGCATAAGGAGGGATTGGCAGAGAGAAGGGACACATCTTCCTCCATTTCTCCAGCTGTCTGACTTGTTGGTGATAGGTTGGACACTCAATGATAATAAAATTCAATTACAAATCTGACATTCTACAGGACTGAGTCACAGAATTTGATTACTAGTTTTCATTGTCCTGTATTTGCTTATAGAAGAAGTTAGAAGATGAGATAAACAAGTAGAATGAAGAAGGAGAACAGGAAAAAGATATAGCTAAAGAAACACAGAAGCCATATAAACCAAATTCTGGGAAAGATTCTACTGACTCTCAGATTTAGTAATTCATTTTTTCAATATATAAATACAATATTTTTTAAGCCCTGACTATACTTAAAATCCACAATTAAAGACTTCTTGTGGGATGGGCACTGGTTTCCATATAGTTTGGTACATTTCACTTATTTTTCCAAAGGACAAGCTTTCCTTAACTTGCCAAGTATCCTTTGGAATGTAAATATATCTTGTGCCTAATGTAAAATGAACAAGCACTTAAGAATCTTGATGATCTTAGAAGGGAGGAATATAGACTTGTAAACAAAGAATGTTATCAGCATTTGGGGATGCAAAGATACAGGATGGGTATCATTTTTTAAATCATGTTATGCACCATAAACTGATTACTGCATTTCCTACCTTCCATTCCAAGGGAAAACATGATCCAAATGGTAATTAAGCATATGCATTATTTCTTCTATGTTCATTGAGGCCACTGTGTTCTCAGTTTTGTTTTATCTCTAAATTTCCATACTAAACAAAGTACCTAGTATTAAAAATGATGCATGGTTAAATGAATTTGATTATGGGTTCTTTTTTTGTGCCTTTCATGCCCATAATTGATAGCATTATGACCCATTTTATACTTCCTCATTGATTCTCAGTGAATTCAGGAATGACACACTTTTTTGCTCTCTCTTAGAGAATCATCATCTTTTCTAAAAGTGTGTATGTGTATGTGTGTGTGTGTGTGTTTGCACCCTCTTACCTAAATAAGTGAGGCTATAATAGTCTGAGTCATAACCTACTTAGCAGAATGAAAGGACTGGAGGAATTAAGAAACCACGACTGCAGACACCATTACTCCTCTGCCCACCCCATAAATGCGGGGTGTTTATTGCACTACTGTTCTTCAATGAGAAGCCACTACATAAATCCTGGCTGCATGGAAAGTACTACTAGTGATTCAATTCACCTCTGAGTCACTAATTAATCATGGATGGAGAACAGTTTTAGGGGGAGAGAGGAGACCTTTAAACCAGTGTTCTGCAGCTTCCCAGAGACAGCAGTGGCAAAGTACAGTTCTGGCTCAGTGAGTTGGCTGATCAGCAAGATATATTCTTGGGCAGATTTTCTGAAAGATCCATAATAGATTCAGGAAAAGAAAAGATTTAATCTCTGCTAGAATAAATATTTGGTCCTTATCTTAGGTGCCACACATTTGCCATTGTAATCACTGTTTTGGAGAGATCTTCTTAATCCTGTTAGCACACTGCCAAATTCAGTGTAGCCCCTTACCCAAATGTTTCATTTTGCTTTCCACACTGCTAAATGTGGCAGTGCTAGACCGCAGATGTGGTCTCTTTATTTGCAATGATAAGATTTCATTACTGCAGTGGCATTATAATCTGGGGCTAACTGTTCTGTTTCAGTTCATTATAAGTCATAGAAGCCTTGTGGCAAATACCCACATAGTTGCCTGGGCTTGAATTCATCACACTCAGCTGCCATGAAAATAAAGTCTGTTGGCTAATTGTGTCTACAAAGAGAAGATGTGAGGGATAAAAGGTGTTCGCTTTGGAGTCCACCCTGACTGATCTTGGGCAAGTTACTTAACTGTTCTGAACCTATTTCATGATAATACAGTAGAGGTACAAGATACTGGCTTTACATAAATCTAGGGCTATTGTAAGCATGAAATCATATGACTAGCATGCTAACTATGCCAAGACTTTATAAATAACAAAAAATACAAATATAAGGCATGAGTGAGGTGTGCATGTATGCCTCTACCTGCTGGTACCTAACAAAGATGTATGATTACAATGCACCAATAAAAATAAATAAATAAAGAGATGAGTGAGATTAAGAGAAGAGATCATCCAATCATTTGATCATAAATAATGATCTATGATTATTGGAGAGGTTAATTAGTTTAATAGGATAAATGCAGGTTTTAGTAAAGCACAGTGCAAATAACACCTCTGGTTTTAAAATCTGTATGACCTTGAAGAGGTTGTTTATAATTCAGAGGAAGGGAGAAGCAAATTGCTATATCAGAAGCTTGTTGTGAGGTTTATAGGAGAGCACATATGTGCTGAGCACCTGCACTGCACGTGGCCATGCATACTTCTGGACCTCAATAAATGTCAGGCTTCTTTTCTCTCATTACTTAATTGAACTAGTGGCATGAGCTAAGGACTAGTTGGTTTGGTGGGTACTGTTGCTGAGATATATTGTGAAAATAAATGTAAATTTTAGCAAACAGATTATAAAAAAGCATTTCTTCAGGAATGATGGTCTGTCACCACTTGGTACTTGCTGTCTTTCCACATTCCTTGGTGCCTTTTATAAGCCTTTATAAGACAAGCAAAGTGTCGCTGCAGAAACAGCATGACTGCAAATTTTAATAACTGCACACCCATCACCACTGAAGTCGCTACCAAGACAATCACTTCAACCTATGTTCTTCCTTGATATTAAAAACAAAGACAAGTGGTAAATCAGAAGACATTACCAATGGATCCTCAAGTGTATTCAGGAAAGAAATAGAACATTACAGAAAACAGTTGTCTTCAAATAGTCAGCAAGCCGTTCTTCAGCTACAATGACTATCTATGAATTCACCTGACTTCTCAGATTAGTCCAGCTTCAGCTTTCTGATCCTCGATCAGCCACATTACAGGCTTGCTGCTGACGTGACCGGAGAGGTGCCACCAACACCAAGATCAGACTTCAGGAGCAGAAATGCAGGGGGCAAGAAAATCCTTCAGGAATAAAAATCTTCCCAAAGGCTACCTCTTCATTTAGTCCAGAGGGCCCTGGGGAAGTCAGAATGCACCATCTGCTATTTCAGAAAATTGCAGCTGACAGAAACAGAACTGAGATTTTCGAATATATGCTAGGGAGCTGTGCAGTGGACGCAGTTTTCAGTATCAGCACTGCTAGACTTCTCAAATATTTGTTAGTTCCATGCCAGGAAATCAATGTGTAAATGATGCCTCCCATGGCCTAGGTTCTGTGAGGCTTCCATATGCATTTCAAAGTCAGCTTCCTGCTTCATAAAGTAATCAGTTGTGCCCTGTGCCACATTTTCCCAGTTCTCCCCATTATGGACCCGTAGCAAGAGAGACCTGGTTTCCCTTGTGATGGATAGGGTCAAGAGGAAAGTGAACTAATAAAATGAGTGTTGTTTTTGAACCACTCCTTTAATTGCTATTGTGAGACTCAGGAGAGTTCTCTCACTACTTGGAATCGCGGTACCCAGGAAATTCCTGGTAGTGGCTGGTCTGTCCGTCTGGATTATGAAGTGAGACTGGCAACAAACTGTAAACATAGAAGATGACTAAGAAATGAAGCATGTTTGCTTCATGCCACTGGATGTTGAGGCATAACCCAGATTAACCAGATGCTCCATAGATACTTCTGAAAAGAATTCTATTCAAATTCTCACAATTGCTTGCTAGGGAATTCACATGCCAAGAGCCTTGTTTAAAATAAGAATCTAGGTTTGATCAACTCTAAAACATGGATTTTCCACTGGGTTATGTTTCTGTCACATGTATTATATGTTGCAATTGATTTATATTCACGGGTCACTTAACAGGTACAAGTTCTCAGAAGTATATCCTTAAATGTTTACTTATTGTATATACATCATAGTGTACCTACTTCATCCAATATGGCTATGTGATTACTAGGTGATAAAATCTTAAAGGACCACCACTGAAATGTCATTATGCAATATAACTATATATAACTATATATAACTATATATAACTATATATAACTATATATAACTATATATAACTATATATAACTATATATATATATATATATATATATATATATTGTATGTTTGCCTGACCTGCCTATCCTATCTATCTAACCTGCTTATGGATTTTTAAAATGTAGGGATCCTAACAGGTGCTTAGAAAATATTTGTTAAACTAATGGCAAGTGAATAAATAAAAAATTAATTACAATGTGTGGTTATGAATGAAAAAATGGTTTTTTCTTAACCACAAGAATCTATATAAAATTTGAAGAGTATAAGATAAAATAGGTAGTTGGTAATATGTTTGGATTTTTTTTCAATAAATCTTAGACCAAATATATGGTCTCATTTTGCTTCATAAATACAACTGGCCAAATACAAAGCAATGAAGTATAACTTACTTGATTCATCAGGCAATTTTGATTAAGGGAGAATTTCATGAAAGTCTGAGATAAAATGCTCTGCACTTTGTAGAACAGTTTGGGCTCTTTTTTTTGTCTATTAATTGTCTTTCAGTAAAGATTTTTATTTCATTCTTCCAGTGGTTCAAGCTCCTTCCTCTATACCTAGGACAATTCTCAGTTCATAAGCACTGAGTATACATTTTAGGTGGAGACCCAGGCACTATTAAGTGATTCAAGAAATGTAAGAAATCAGGTCTTTCCCTCAAGAAGTATAAGGCAGAGAAGAAGACCTTCAGGAACCACCCAATTATCAAGGGACCAGTCATGAAGCTTAGAAGAAATGGTTTAGGCTTTCAACAGCACCTCCTGATAATGGTCTGGTCCCTTTTCCTTGAGAAATTCAAGTGTGGCCATGGCAGAAAGGTCAGAGAAGAAGGAAATGTTCACTCTGAGTTCTAAAATAATTTGATCTAGACAGTTGTATTAGCACATGCCTGTAATCCCAGTACTTGGAAAGCTGAGGCAGGAAGATTTCAGGTTAAAGGCCAGTCTGGGCAACTTAGCCAGATCCTCAGCAACTTAGAGAGACTGTGATTCAAAATAAAGAATAAAATAGGGCTCAATGTATAGCTCAGGAGTAGGATACTCCTGGGTTCTACCCTCAGTAGAAAAAAATAAATTGATCCAGAGAAGAATACATCAAGTGCTGTGTGCATGTATGTTTGTATTATGATGTATAATTATAGTACACCAATGAAAATATACTTAAAAATAAAACAAAGAACTTGAGGTTTAGAAGCAGAAGACCTGGACCCAGATGGGGCTGACATCTTTTTGCCCACGTCGTCTTGAACGGATCCTTCAACTATCTGAGTCTCAAGCTGCTTGTACATAAGTGATAAAAACAATGTAAAGACAACAATAATATCACCTACATTAAATGATACATTTTAAGAGAAATGAATAAAATCTGGGCAAATTCTGAAGTGTTCTACCAAGAGTGATGTCATAGTGCTTTTAGTGGTGGGGGCAGAGGTGATGATAAAAGCTATGTTGTTGGTGGGGATGACTGGGTGAGGAATGGTGTTGCAGATGAGTCAGAGGCATTTACACATCCCTTACAGGTACTGCTCTATTTGGAAGAACTATCTCCTGTTCAAGATAATTGACTCCAGAATCTGTATAGATTGTTCCTAGAAAAGTAATGTTAAGTGGCTTAGAAGCTAATTCTGTTTTCCTAAATGTATGCAGGCCTCCATAACCTCTACACCTACCCTGCAAAGTTACAGACACCTCCCCCCTGGCTGCACATGTGCTTCACCTAGTGTTTCGCTGATGCCTGGTTGCAGGAGGTCAATCAATTAAAGCGGATTAGATCCATAGTCTGAAATACAAACAGAGGGTCAAGAGAGATAAGACTGATAAATAGCTCAAGACAGCTCCATCTCTAACTCTAAGCAAATTTAAAAGAGAGAGAGAGTAGGGATGACAGTTTAGGATAACAGGAACCCTGACCTGAAGAGGAGAGAATCAAGGAAGGACAGGGCAGCTGATGCAAGTAAATAAGATGCAAGTCAAAGCCAGGGTTCTGTAAGTGGTCACAACCTGGTATCCTGAGTCATCATTCATCATGTCCTTCAAGTCACTCTGAACATCCACAGATCCCAATGTCACACTAGCTTATTTGGTAGCTGAGTCTAACTACAAGGAGAAAAAAATTAAGCTCTGTCTCTGTAGGAGCCCCCATGTTGTGCCAAGACCTGGAGCAGTCTCCTGGCAGGATTCAGATGACAGCTGGCAGGGCAGTACTCAATGAAATCCAGTACAGAGGAGCATGCCCTATAAGTGCTTTACTCCCCTCCCTACCCCACCACTAATCTCTACCACATCTGTGAGAAACCACCCAATGGCCTTAGCAGAGATCTCAATTCCTATACCCACTGTAACAATACTATAGTCCTTGCAATCAGGAAACATTTTAAATCATATAGAATTATCCCATAACATCTTCCATTTTACCTACATGCCTACAAAGTTAGGTCATGGGACCAGAAGTATCATCCACAACAAGAATTTATTAGAAATACAAATTGTTGGATTTAATGAATCAGAAACTCTAGGCTGGGGCAAAGTAGTTGTATTTGCACAAGCCCCAGGGTAATTCAGATTCTTGTGAAAGTTTTGAAATGTTCTGATTTCAGCTGGGGTGATTATATCTCCAGTGATATTTGGCATGAGAGGGTATAAAACTGTAATCACTCAAGAAATATCCATAAAGGGTATATTTCATGATAGAAACAATTCTACCTAGATTTACACATATGGCTTAATGTATTATCCACCAGAACCTTCCTCTGTGGTGTGTATGCACATCTATAGCAGGTGCATCAGTGTGTACATGTGTGAATTCTTACATAGTTGGTCTAAAATTGTGGTCCAGTCTCCAGAGTGGAAGGTGAGCAATATGCAAGTGTTGACAATCTCTCTGACTGTCCCATTACTCTACATGTTGGCTAAATTTCCATTTTGTAGTTATAAACTTTGAAATGAAACGCCTGCTCACACAAGTCAGAAAGTGTTGGGTCTACTATGTTTCATGTCCTGTGCTATTTTCTCTGTCTGGTCTTTGTAACACTTCCCTACTAACCCATTGCTGCCCAAGGAGGTCTCCCAGTATTTTTCCCCTGACTGAGACATTAACTAAGAGTCCCACTTCAATTGTCTCCTGGCCCTTTACTTCAAACCCAGAAGTTTTAGTCATTCTTCACAAAAATGCATAATCAGTTCCATGTGGGCTGCACAGAAATTCCCATCTAGTCTTAGAAGTAGATATTTTTGGCTAAAGATGAGTGAAAAAGACTATCAAATAGCCAGTGATCCTCAAGACATATTCTGTGGTTTTGAGAAATTTTCTGTGACTTTCCAAAGTGCTTTACAATGTACCTAACTTCTAAGTGACAGGCTCTGTGACATTATGGTCTCATAATGGATGGAACTTTGAGAATAATAAACATCAACTAAGAACTCTTGGCTTAATACATTTAGCATTCTTAATCACTCTTATAAATGAACTCCCAGTCTAAATTCCATATCACTTTCTAACAGGAAAAAAAATTTAGTATAAACATTTCAGAATTGAGAGATTCAGTACTAGGGTCACCAGAAAAAAAATATAGCAGTTTCTATGATATGTTTGAGAGAGAGATAATACAAATTTGGAGGAGGCAAATTGGTCTGGAGCAGAGATCAGCAAACTCTAGCACAAATATAATTGTTTTCTATTTTTGTAAATAAAGTTTTATTAAGAAACAGCTAAACACATTTCTTTTAAGTATTGCCTATAGCTGCTTTTGCACTACAACAACCCAATTGAATAGTTGCAACAGAGATCATGTGGCCTACCAGCCTAAAATATGTGTTGTCTGACTCTTTACTAAAAAAAGCTTGCTGATCCCTGTGGTGGAATCTTGAACAATTTAAGACTAACTAGGATTTATTTGAAAAACATTTTGACCAATGGTTTATGTTCAAATGTTCAGAATAACTCAAATAGGAGTGGGAGGGTCAAATGGAGAGACTGACCCATAACTTCTCATTTAATTACTACAGATGGCATTGGATTGGTCCAGTTTGTTTCCTTTTCTCACTGGTAGTTCTCAAGAATAACTGGGAGTATGCTGAAAATGTAACATCCTGAGGTCAGTAGGGACAGAATAAAATAGCCAAGGCTCTGTTTTAGTCCGTCTTAGAATGGGGTGTCCATCAACACTTCAGCCCATTGTGTCATATTGCCTCTAGTGAAGTGCTTTCTAGGGCCCCTCAATTACAGTGCAATTAGGGAACAAGAAAACAAATTCCATTCAACCAGGAAAACTTCCCTAAGCTTTAGGAGCCTGGGTCAAAATGAATCCTAGACTTTTATGATTGTTTGCTACCAATGTGTGAGCCATAAACCTACTTCATGTATCTTGGTATGTAGGGGTATTGCTACCTCACTGGAATTAGACACGTTGGTGACCAGTGCATAGGGAATCTGCTCCACAACTGTTATCTGGCAAACAGAACACACTTCTAATAAGGAAGACAAGATATATAAAAACTCATCCAACTGAGCATGAACTAATCTATCTTGGATCCCACTGAGGGTGGTCTACATACTAAAATCAACTCAACATAACACTGTTTTGAGGTGGTCAGCTATGGATGCAGAGAAATAAATTAGAGGCTTCTGGCAAAAGATAATGCGAGCTAGTAATAACTCTGGTAATGGAAGAGATGGAATGAAGTTGTAAGTTACTAAAACTATAATGATATGACATTTCTTTCTGAAAATTTATCTAGTTCCATAAGAGTAAATCACTTACATGTTTGAGCTTCAGACTCTAAAATAGAGCACACATCTCTCTGATGTTAGTATTTCAGTTTATTATATTAGAAGAAGTGAGAGAAGAAAATAATGTTTCAAGCCAATGAATATCTCAGTCTCCAGGGCTCCAATGCATCTACAAGACAGTTGAGTCACTTTAATGATAAATGGTGATTAACTGAGCTCTCTTAGTTTACCTGCAAGGGAAATCTACTGTGTCATCATCTTGGGATGAACACACTGAAATAGGAGCTCATTTTTCCTTTCCTAGTTATCGTAAACAAAATGGCCTGGAGACTCTAATATATCAGCAGCGCCTGTCTGCACTTGGGGACTCTGGTGTGTGTGTGTCCTGGAGATAGTGCTGTAGCTAGGTATTTCATCCAGGTGATATTTTATAGCCCTCTTCTTTGTCAACTATCACCACTATAACATTCTCTCTTGGATCAGATCAGCATTTCTAATTCAAAAGGTTGATTCTGACTTACTGCCAGCCACCATAATAAAAGCAACAGAGAGAGAAGTGAAACTTAAATGGCTACGGTCCATTGGGAGAAAGCAGACCTGCTGATGACCTCCACTGCACCATCAAAGTGTCTGCAGGGGAGAGTGATTTGGACACCAGAGCAGAAGTATAAAAAGAAAAGTGCTTTCCCTCAGCCATGATGGGATTAGCAGTGGTGGTCCAAACCAAATACTTCAGAACATGTCACAGGGACCTGACTCATGCCTTTTGAAAAGAGCCTACCATACCAGCATTGAGAATTATTTCACAGCTACGTGTTCTTTTGACAGAATAATCAGAGAACACGTCTTTAATTTTAATTTACTTGTATTCTGTTTCCCTATCAAATGCTATGTTTTTTAGCCAAATGGAGAAAATGTCTCTGTGATACCTATGATATAGCACCCACTGTGAGTCCTCAGGGAGCAAGCCACAACATTAGATACACAATTGTCCATGAAGTCTATAATGAATATGTACACAAGATGAACAGTCATTTCTATAATGACATGTAAAAAACACAGGCATTCTTTCCTCCCTCTTTCTGGGCACACTACTATTTTATTCATTAATATGAAAAATATTAAATGATTTCACTTAAAAGCTAAGAATACTGTGATAGAGAAACAAAAGTGTATGTGTATTTGTGCCCAGGTAAGAATTAAGTGTGTGTGTGTGTGTGTGTGTGTGTGTGTGTGTGTGTGTGTGTGTATGCAGAAGACCTTAAAAAAATATATCCAAAATATTGTTCCTCTGACCCTCTTCTCTCCTTTTACATACAATGGTGAAGGCTCAGGAGAACCTAAGCATTTCTCTGTCCATCAAAAGGTTTCTATGAGCCGGGCAAGGTGTTGTATCCTTGTAATACCAGTACTTGGGGAGGCTGAGACAGGAGAATCTCAGCCAGCTTCAGCTATTTAGTGAGGCCCTCTGCAACTTATTGAGACCCTGTTTCAAAATAAAGAATAAAAAATAGGGCTGTGGATGTAGCTTGGAGGTAGAATGTTGCTGGGTTGAATTCCCAGTACTGAAAAAAAAAAAGGCATCTATGTTCCAGTTCTGATATAAACTTTAGTTCCAAGACACTTAGTAGGATCTTGTGCTTCCAATTCTGTGGACATGAAGACCTCTTAGAAATGGGCACTTGACATAGACCTGACTTCACAAATTATGGATTCCAGAATGAACCAAGATGATCTAGAGTCAGAAAAAGCTCTAAGGAATGAAATTGGTCATTCGGGGCTTGATCCAGAAATAAGACAAAGAAAGGATAGATTTCCTAGGCTTAGCCTAGCCCAAAGCTGAATTAGGCATTCTTTAATATATGGAAAAGAGATTTTTCTTTGCAAATAGTCCATTTTTCTTTAGTCCATGTTCACAGGTGATAGAGATAAAAACAATTTTATATGTATCCCATCCCAGAGCCATCTTAGATTAACTAGATCTATCCTCTAGTTATCCCACAGTCTCTCCAGTATCCACTGAACAATGAAATTACTTGTGCTGATTTCATAATTGTTTTTAATGGAACCATTTCTTCCCAGCTGAACCATAAGAATTATGAGGGAATAAAATGCATTTTTAGTTTCTAGGTCTTCACATAGAGTATTCAATAAATGTTCAGCTGCCAAATGTCAGTGGTAAGGGAACCTTTGTATTATTCTGCAAGCAATGCTCCAGCACAGAGAACAACATCTCTATCCATGCCTCCACTATTTTTGTGGCTTTGGGGAGAATGCTTTTGAAAATGTAGACCATGACTTCCACTTAGGGGATCACAGATGTTAATTTATTTCACATAATCTACTGAGCAGTCTTCAGGATAATTGCCAGCAGGCCTATGCTGCCTGAGGAGAACTTCATCTGTGCACCTGGAAGGAAAAGGCTCAGAGTTCATTACTAAGTTCAGCTCACCTTGTTTCTTTATTTGGACTAAATTCAAACTGAAGTGTATCTTGATCCACCCCATTACTAGTTAATTTAACCACTTGCTTCACATTAAGCATGACTTTAACCTTTGAAATACCCAAGCGACCAAGCTCTCAAATAAACTCATTTACATTGTACTGCTTACTCTTTTACACTCTGTGCAATGATTTCTGGTCAGTACAGAGTTCCAGCTCTGCCCTTTGGGAGGCCATCCCTCCAGCCTAGTCTTTTAAGGACATCTTAGGTGGGCTGTACTATAGCATTACCATTCTAGTTTGCCCTAGATTTGCCAAATTGAATGTCTGTTCACATAGTTGTATCCTACCCACTCAGAAATATTTTTATTTTTCTAAATCAATGTTGCATAAGTAAGAGTCCCATCATAGAAATTTTGCCAGCTAGTGTCTCTTGATCATATATTACCTATTGGGCTCTTTGGTGGTCACATCAGAAGGTGGATAGATATATCAAGCATTGTTTGGCACATCAGAAGGTGGAGAGCTATAAACTATACTTTGGTGAAATAGAAAGGGTAATAAAAAGTATTAGATCCAGTAGACTTGAATATAAATGTTAATTGTTCATTTAGTGCAAGTCCTGGGGCAAGTCACAAATACTCTAAGCATAGTTTTCTCATCTATAGAACAAAAATATATCACTGAGCGTGTTGGGTGCTGACATAGATTAAAAAAATAGATGTTCATGACACCGATTTCAAGAACATGAATCACTAAAATGATATCATCACAAAATAGATGGGCACAAAAGAAAAAGTAGAAACAAGCACATAGTTCCCCAAATTAAGATATAAAAATAAAGAGTACTTCTGTTTAACATTTCCAAATAAATATCCACAGTCAGTCTTTGACAGATTGCCTAAGTGACTAAAGGCAAAAGATTCATTTTGTTACTTTCAGAACAGAGAATTCTATCAGATCTGGGACCAAGCTAGAGGTAGTAAAAAAGTATGGTTACATAAGATGCTATTCTGAATGTTTTTGTTCTTTTTCCCTGAATTCATAGTCCTAATCCCAAATGTGACGGTATTTGGAATTGGGAGTTTTGAGACATAGACCATGAAAGTATAGTCCTCATGAGTTCAGTGTGTTATAAGAAGAGACACTAGAGAGTTGGTGTTTCTCTCCACAATATTAGGATACAACAGGGAACACATCTGCCAATCAGGAAATGGGCACTTGTAGACACCAAATTGGTCTGTAGCTTGATCATGGACTTCTCAGCCCCTAGAACTGTGACAAATAAATGTTTGTGGTTTAAACCCCTGGTTTGTGGTATTCTGTGATAGCAGACCAAGCTGACTAAAACAATAAGATGTATTTGGTTGCCACAGTTGAGTAGGTAAAGAGGAAATGGAGTTAAAAAGGTTAAAGTTATTGGAATAAAAATTAAATTGAGTTGATAGAAGGGGAAATAGAGAATATTTGGCATAGAAGATTCTTAACAATATCAATCAGCTGATCTGCTTTCT
Organism: Graphiurus murinus; assembly: GCA_004027655.1. Taxonomy (NCBI): domain Eukaryota; kingdom Metazoa; phylum Chordata; class Mammalia; order Rodentia; family Gliridae; genus Graphiurus; species Graphiurus murinus. The sequence goes on along the minus strand of PVLC010000169.1, from coordinate 96,298 downwards.
AAACACTTACTGATTTTGCCAAGAGAGACACATTTTAATATTAAGGTAGACACTCTGGACTCAATATACACAAATGCAAAGGAAGAATTTTTAAAGGTACAGGACTATACTATATCTTAGAGAATTTTTTTTCTCTTGCTCAAAGGGTCTTTCCTATATCCCCTGGCAAGTGTTTCTTGATGATGGCACAATTACACTTAAGGGATGTAGAGACTATAGACTCAAAGTAAATATAAACAAAAATCCTTTCTTTCCCCAGCATGCCTGTTGACTCCCTCGCTTTCTGCTGTAATTCTTGCTCTCTTTCAGCAGGAAAACATCTTTAGCTATTTAGAAAGGCACTGGTTTGCAATGCCCTCAGAGGCCATCATCCAAGTGTTGCTAGAACATCTGTGTTGTGGATATTAACAGTTATCTTCCTGTTGCTACTTAGTCATATTCATGCTCAGTGATACCTGTAAGTTCACTATGACAGTGATTATGGCCAGGAGAAAGGGCACATGCAAAAGAGAGGGAAGAAGGAAATATGAATACAGACAAGGAATTATGTTGAATGGGACTAAAGCTATCCACCAAGCTTCAACTAAAAGATTACAGAAACACAGCTCTCTAAATCCTCAAAGATGCATTCCTTATCATCCTACTTTGTATTGACTCTAAGAAACTTCCTGCAGGCAAATACCTAGAAGCAAGCAACTTATAAAACTTGCTATGAGCATGACAAACTCCTTAGTAGACAGTATGATACATTCTGATTCAATTGTTGCAGGATGACTGCTGATGGGCCATGCCATCTTTCCTCACCAGACCACCAGGTCTACCCAGAGAATGCAGAGGCATGTACTCAGGGTTTCCAAAATTTGAGTGCCCATGGCTCATGGGTATCATCTGTGAAAAATAGATGGAGGTCATGTCTTTCCTGGAGTGGAACAATACACAAATGGTACTGAATCTAGAGGGCAGAATTCTTGTAAGAGTAGGGAAAATCATATTTGGTTTGATTTTTATTTGTCATTTTTTCCCCAGTAGATACTTATTAGCTGCACTATACAAAATAGAACTTAAAAATTCAGTCTGTAGATTTCATCAGGCCTTTGGATATATTTTATTGTCTTATTTAAAGTGGAGGAGGGCTACAGAATTTGTTTTATGTGAAATAGTTTTCAATATTGAAAAATCAGAGATTCTCTCATGAATAGTTAGATGTTTTAGGTTCTCTTTAAAATTTAGTAATATAAGACTAACAATCCTATGGGATAATCAGAATAGAATCAGAAGAGCTAACTGGGGAAGGCACAAATTCTTTTATTCACCAGAGCCTGCCACTGCCCCCTGCTTATCAAATGCAAGTGTGCTGGTTGCCATTTATCATCAGTTTTTCTCTACGTCTCTTTTGAATAGTAGGAGATAGAAAGGGGGGAAATATTTTTGTTACCATATGAGCAACCTCATATGGAGCAACCTCTCTGAGCTATAATAGAAAAAATGAGGCACAAGAAAAATGAGGAAAAGCACAATTTTCCTTATGCTCTGCTTCATTTTAGTAACTTGCATTATCTGTTTGCTCCTTGTAGATTTTCTTTGGTGTGTGTGTGTGTGTGTGTGTGTGTGTGTGTGTGTGTGTGTGTGTGTGTGTTTGTGTGTATGTACTGAGAATTGAGCCTAGGGACATCCTACCTCTGAGTTATACCCTGAGCCCTTTTCTAATTTTTATTTTATTTAGGTACTAGGGATGGAACCCAGAGGCATTGTATCTCTGAGCTATACCTCCAGCTTATTTTATTTTTTATTTCAAAACATGGTCTCACTAAGTTACAGAGGGCCTCACTAAGTTGCTGAGGCTAGCTGCAAACCTGTGATTCTCCTGTCTCAACCTCCCAAGTACTGGGATTACAGGCGTGCACTACCAAACTTGGCTTATTTTTTAAATCTTGAAACAAGGTCTTACTAAGTTACTGAGGGTTTCACTAAGTTGTTAATGCTGGCCTCAAACCTGTGATTCTTCTGTCCCAGTTTCCCAAGTACTGGTATTATAGGTGTGTACCACCATGCTTACCTACAATCACAGGCCTTTGAATAAGACAACCTGTCATTGAAACTTAACTCCATCACTTCTCATGTGCCCTTGACCATATTATATAAACATTCTGAGCCTCATTTTTATCATCTACAATATTGGGAAAATATTATCTATTATGAAAGCTTATTATAAGGATAATATGATATATATAGACACCCAACATATAATTGAATATGTTCAAGGAATTTTAGCTCCCTTTCCTGATAAAGAGTTGGGATAAATTAAGCAGAGTGGATCATAAAATCACACACACACACACACACACACACACACACACACACACCTAAAGTTCCTGCCAAAATTTAATAACCTAACTGCTGCTTCAGAGAGATGGTTCAGCTCAAGGTTTCAAAACACCTTCCTATGGACTGAAGCTCAACAACAAAATCTTTCACTATTCAGCAGCTTCATAAGAAGGACTACACTTAAAAAACATTTTTTCTGAACTCTAAAGTATGGTGGCTGCTTTAACTCTGACTCAGAGACATTGAAATAGAAAATGTACACTTAGCCAATCAATAATGGAATTAATAGATGCCAACAAAGATAGTAATAATAAAGAACATTAATTGAAATTTGTATGATAGCAGACCATTTTGAATGTAAAGGTATGCATAAATTATGAGCAAATACACTTTTAGTTCTTCAGGTTCATATATCTGTATAGCTATAAACATCAAGGAGAATTTAATGTAGGCCACTGTTCTAGAACTACCATTTAATTTTGAGTAGAAACCGATAATGAAAAAAAATATTTGGGTTATATAACAGACTGTCAAGTAAATAAACAATGTTCATTGCAGTATAAGAGCTGGAAAAACAAAATTGCTACTCTACCACGTTGAGATTTAAGTGGGCCAATAAATCATAAACCTCTACTTTCTGAATTTCAAGCCAATTGAGAAATAGACACACACTAAAGTGCTAACGAACTATACTGCCTATGGAGACAGATGGAGAATGGGTCAGGGATAAGCCTTGGACCTGGCCACAGATCAGTTTCCTCCTCCTATTTCTGGTTTTCTTTGCTTACCCACTGCATCCTGTGATATTAAAACAGGCCTGATACTTCAGTTCGGGAGCAGAACCCTATGAACAGGAAGCAGAAAAGGGAGGCTCTCTCCAGATATGCACTCTTCATACTCTATCTCCCCACCAAGTAGATAAGGTATTGGACAAAAGCTATAAGAAGTATCACCCTAACAGTTTGTTTGCAGAAATTTGCAGCTGTCTCATAGATGGGGAACCATGCCTTCTCTAACATAACAGAAACCCAAATAAATCCTCTCCAGACAATCCTACTAATACAGATTGACTTGTAAGAGGACTCAGAGAGCTAGCTCCATAGCATCTAAAGAGGATCTGTTCCTTGAAGATAGGTGTACTTTAGGGAATTTGGAAACGTTCACTTTAGGGCCATGTGAGGCATAGCATATGGCTCTGACTACCACTGTTAGTGCTAATTGCTGAAAAATTGTTAGCAACATGAAGCTGATGTTTTAACTCTTTGGACATTGGGATGGAAGAAAAAATATTAGAGAAATGTTAAATATGATTTACAAGTAAAGAACATTACAGTCCAGATTGGTAAGATTGCAGCAGGTCTCTGGAACTTTCTTTACATCATGAACTTCTGCCTCCTTCCTGAGAGGCCTGGAAATCTGCTTTGCTGTCATTTATGTCAGTGTACCAGGCAGGACTTCTTAGCACAGCCCAACTCTGCTGTCAACTCCAAATCCTAAGGGATGCATATAATCACCATATTTACTGAGATGGCCCAGGCAATAATGATACCACTGCCTCTAATAAAACTAAAGTGCACGTGTCATTTTGGAGATGTGACTTATTCAGGCAGCATTGCCTGTCATCTGTCTCTGGCCAGGCAGTACAACCTACAATTTAGTTAACAAACTGAGACATCATAGAAATCAGTGCTCTTAATAGCCTTCTTTGATTCACTTGGGTTTTACCGCCTGTCTTACATGTCTTGAGTCTCCAGTAAAGTGACACTGGTGGGAAGAGGTACTGCCAGAGTTGAAAAGACAAGAAAAAAAAAAAGCAAAGAGTTTTGTGAGTTCTAAAGTAGAATGTGCACTTGTGCACTAGAAACAGATAGAAAACCCACAAAAACTATTTCTTGGCACCAATAATTCTTTACTCTTGAGCCTGGTATCCCAGATCAACACTATTAGTTGCCAAACTTTATTCTCAGTACTCACAGCAAAAAATCTGAACCTTCTTCCCCATCCAGAACTATTGATTAGTCTAGCCATTCATTCAGCAAGTATATATTGAACACATGCCATTTTTAAGATATTGTGCTACACAATGATAACAAGATGAACTGAACCATTTCTCCCTTTAAAATACTCCTTGTGCTGATGCTCACTCTCAGGGATAGAACACATGATGGCAGCTATCAAGAAAAGTACAAATTGAGTTCAGTTCCAAGTGCTTGTTTTATGGAAAAGGAAAATACAGAAAACCCACTTCACTATAAAAGCCTCCAGGGAATAATATATTCAAGGATAAAAAATATGAAAGAACTAGTTTTAGTTTATGGTTTTAAAATGGAAGGGGGATTTAAAGTCAACTCTGTACATGAATAGAATGTGGAAGCTGGGCGTGGTGACACACACTTGTAATCCCAGCATTAGGGAGGCTAAGACTGGAGTATCCGGGTTCGAGGCCAGCCTCATCTACCTAGTGAGGCACTCCACAACTTAGTGAAACCTGGTTTCAAAATAAAGAATAAAAAATAGGGCTGGGGATATAGCTCGGAGGTAGAATGCCCCTGAGTTCAATCCCCAGTACCACACACACACACACACATACACACACACACACACACACACAAAAATATGGATAACACTTACAGTCAATTGATTATTGACAAAGAAGCCCAAAACAGACACTGGAAAACAGATAGCCTCTTCACCAAATGGTGTTGGCAAAACTTGTTAACTATATGCAAGAAAATGGAAATAAACCTCACTTTCTCACCCTGCACAAGAGTCAACTCAAGGTGAATCAAAGACCTGGAAGTCAGGCCAGAGACCTTGCAGCTACTTGAAGAGGGCATAGGTCCAACACTTCAACATGGAGGCACAGGTAAAAACTTTCTCAACAAGACCCCAAAAGCACAGGCAACTCAAAAGAAGATCAATACATGGGATTGCATTAAACTGAAGAGCTTCTGTGCCTCAAAGGAAACTATCAAGAACCTCAACAGAGAACCCACAGAGTGGGAGAAAACTTTTGCCAACTACTTCTCTGATAGAGGACTAATATCTAGAATATACAGAGAACTCAAGGAACTCACTGCTAATAAAACAAGTAACCAAATCAAAAAATGAGCAAGTGATCATAAAAGAAGAAATACAAATGGCCAATAAATGTATGAGGAAATGTTCAACATCATTAGCAATCAGAGAGATGCAAATCAAAACCACCTTGAGATTTCACCTAACCCCAATTAGAATGGCAATCATCAAAAACACGAACAACAACAAATGCTGGCGAGGGTGTGGAGAAGTGGGAACCCTAATACATTGTTGGTGCGATAGCAAAGTAGTGTAACCACTTTGGAAAACAGAATGGAGGATCCTCAGGTGAATTGGAATGAACCTACCATATGATCCAGCAATACCACTCCTGGGTATCTACCCAAAAGAATGGAAACCAAACTATCAGACTGATGCATGTGTATCTATGTTTATAGCTGCACAATTCACAATTGCCAAACTATGGAACCAGCCAAGATGATAAATGGACTACAAAACTATGGGATATGTACACAATGGAATTTTACTCAATCATAAAGAAGAATAGAATCATGTCATTTGCAGGGAAATGGATGGAACTGGAAAACATGCTAAGTGAGATTATTCAGTCACAAAAAGAAAAAAAAATCAGATGTTCTCTTTAATATGAGGAAGCTAGGGAGAAAGTGGGTCATAAGAGGGACTCTGGATGAAGGAGAAACCTTAGATGAGCAAAGAAGAAGATTTAACTCAAGCAATGGGGGGTGGGGAGAAATACCCTAATGCACATGATGTACATTCACAAACATATCAAAGTCAGTCACTAAACTGAACATGAGAAGGAGTGAGGGGGGAGGGAATGGGGTGGGAACTGGAGAAGGGTTAAATAAGAGATGTGGTATGTATGTCTCTACCAGCTTGTAACTCACAAAGATGTATGATTAAAATTCACTAATAAAAAAAATAGAATGTGGATAGCTATGGGGGATATGGTCCAATGGAACTGCTATAATGTCAACAAAACTACAGAAATTCAAACTGTCTGTCTGAAATAGGACTTGGTACTCAGGTAATCTCAGTTTAATCCTGGATACTTTCATACATGAGTCAAGTAGTACTCAACTAGTCATTTGGCCTCTATGAGCATTAATTTTTTTTAATTTTAAAAATGATAATAAAACTACCTAGCTTATGTACTGCATAGAATTATTATGAGGGCCAACTGAGAGCATATACATAAAAGTGTCTGGTAAATTGCAATGCACAGTGCACCTATCTATTGGAAGATCTTTAGGTGCTCTATAATAATTGTTGACTTGATTTGAAAAAAAAATGTTCTTTCTTTCTTTAGCTTTTATTTGACTTGACTAGATTGAAAGAAAGTTCTTTCTCTAGCTTTTACTTTGATAATTTTTAAAAGGCTGTTTTCACCCCCTTTAATACCTTCAATAGAAGCAGGAAATGCTTCATTTCATACTTATCCATTTCTTTTATCAGAGAAAATCAAAGTGCTACTTGGAAATCATCTCATTAATCTCTTAGAGGGAGGTAAGTAAAGGGACACATGTTTTGCACAGTTTTATATGAATCTTAGTTTCACAAATAGAAAAGACTAAGATAAACTTTCTTAAGTCACATAGTGAATCAAAGGCAGAGCCAAAAATAGATCCAGGCATCTATTTAGACAGCTCTCTGCTTTCTCCATTATACGCATCAAAATCTTTTCCTAGGCTTCCTAGTACAGATCTGGCTTTCCAGCTCTGAAATAAATCACTTTTTTTAGTCTTTATATCTTCATCTAAAAAACAAACAAATTAACAAACAAACAAACAAAAATGCTTACTAAACAGGATTTTTGCAGAGAGAAAAAATAATAATGCATATAAAATATTTATGAAAGAAATCTATCCCAGTGTCTAAAACACACCAGATGGAAAATAAAGACTATTTTTGTTTTGCATGAAGAAAATTTAGTCTATATAAATCTCAAAGGTGACTGTCCCAAAACATAGAGTTGAGAAAATTTGGACAAACACTTAGATTGATCCTTATCAATGAATCTCAGAATTAATCATTACATTAATCAATAACTATTAACAGTACGCATACTGAGTTCAAAGAATGGTGCTGCATTCTAAAGATTTACAGATAAGACACAGAAGTCTTCACTAAGTTTACAATTGAGTAGATGAGATAAGACACGGACAAATAGTTATTTAATAAAAAAAAGCAGTAAAGGTAATAATAGAAGCAAACAAAATTCAGCATGATTTCAATGGAAATAGTTACTCTCCTAGAGAAAGCTGGGATGGCCTCATGAAATAAATGCATTATATCCTAGCTCATAAAGCACATCTCAAATTTCAGCTAAAGTACGTAGTGCAAATAAAGTTGAGGAACCAGTGTTCTAAGTAATGGGACTAGTAAACCGGGCATGGTGGCGCACACTTGTAATCCCAGCATTTGGGAGACTGAGACCAGAGGATTCGGGTTTGTGGCCAGCCTCAGCTACCTAGTGAGGTACTCTGCAACTTAGTGAGACTCTGTTTCAAAAAAATAAAGAATAAAAATAGGGCTGGGGTTATAGCTCGGAAGTAGAATGCCCCTGAGTTCAATCCCCAGTACCACACACACACACACACACACACACACACACACACACACAAACACACACACCCACACACAAAAAAGTAATGGGACTAGTATGCCCAAAGGAATGAATAAAATGGACCACAAAGTCTGATCAGTGGTCAGTTTGGCCAGAGGACAGTGCATACACTAGAGAAAAATGAGTTTTGCTGGATGAAAATGTAGGTTAAGTCCAAACCATATTTGGAGGTGAACGGTGTATTAATAAATATATATTCTCCCCAGTTGGTATTAGAAAATCATCAAGTTAAATGACAAAAATACATATATATATTTCAGATTCTTTTCAGCAGATGGGGAAATATAACAGATAAAAAGAGAGATGAAGTAACAGATGGCATGAGCTCTCAGGAGAGACAGAAGTCAACCACCCAGGTAGCTCAAATGTAGAAAGGGAACAAGCAAACTTTTCCTCTGAGACAGGCAGGAAGGAGGAGTAGGATCGGCTGCACTCTGATGTGGTCAGAACACCAAAATCTGATATACATAAGAAAGAAACTATCGGATCATTTCTCAGAGATATCACAGGAGAAAATTGTTGATTGCTTTGAGACTCAACTGGAGTCCTCAAGCTCCCTACTAAATCTGTGATGGGGGAATAATCAACATGGTCTTCATATTCCAAATAAAGAACAGTATGAGCTCCCATGAATAGTATGCGTGTAAATGTTTTTAGAGACAGATCATATAATGGCAGGTAAAGTTTTCTAACAGAAGGATTTGGTCTGGCTTACAGTCTTCTACCCAAAGGATACAGGTTTCTGTTCACATAACTTATTCCCAGCCTTTAATCAAAGCATTGATAAGCAATGTGGTATATGTGAGCATTTGATTTTGTGACCTCTAGGCTTAAAAATAAAATGGAAGTACAACAAACTAGTGAAGCTTCATGAAAAAGAGTCACCCCAAACTAATCTCATCTCATCTTCTTGAGAATATATTTATTTAAAAAGAAGATCAAGAGAATGGTGTAGACAGTGTAAAAAACACAACCATGTATCAATAAGTTTTTAGTGATATTTATGTAGAAACAATGAAAGGAATGGGAGATTTTTATACATTAGGAGTCTTTATAGATGGTGCACTGAATAGATGGGCAGAGCTTGCACAGCAGGCCACAAGATTCTGTCCTTAACAATTATCTGATCATTATTTGTATCAGTGAATTGGGCAAAGAGAAGTATGATGAACTAAGGTATGAACAGGGACATATTGACATATTGGATGTTAGAATGCAAATGTCATGGTGAGACTGAGGGAACTAAGAATAAGACTTAAAGTTAATTAAGATAAATATAGTTTAACTTTTTAAAAGAAACAATTGTGTGAGTGTATTATTGCAATGACTTGATCAAAATAGAAGTCAGGAAAAAAAAAGCCAGTTATTACATGATCAGAAGCTCAATAGAATCTAGACATGAGATAATATGTCTGTAGAAACTTTTATGTAAACTTTTTTTTAAGGTCTCTTAGGGCATTTGACCTTTTTTTTGCAATTTTATTTATTTATTTATTTTTTTATTATGTAAACTCTTGATAGACTAACAGAAGCATGTTGCTATTGGAAACAGGAATAGTTTCTGTGTTCTGCAGAAGTCAGTCAGTGTGAGCATCCTGTTCAGCAACAAATAATCCTGCTTTAATAAAGTCTTCAATAGGCTTTAATGTGTACAAAGTAGTACCATGAGAATGATGAGATTTCTGGAAATAATTTCATGTCATCTGAGTAATGATTACAGAAACTGGAAAAGCAAAGACTTTGGGGGAGAAATTTGGTCACTGTCATTATGAAGGGCTGTCCCTTGAAGAAAGGAAAACATTAACCTTTGTTCCTTAGTGCAGATGTCTGAGGAGTAGGAAGGATGCATAAGACACATTTCGACTAAAAATTAGATCCCCCCCCTTCATTTGAATGTTCATACAATGAAGGAGATTGCCTTCTAAAATCACACAAAGAACAACTGGGTGAACTCAAGCAGCATCTGTCAGGACTGCTGTGGAAGGAATTCCTGCACTCTGAGGAGGGAAGTTGATGTCTAACAGCTTTTGTCAGCATGATTAACTACGAAGGTAACCAGGGTTGCTCAGCTGCATATTAGGTTATTGTCCCAGTTCTTTGTATAATGGATGTCATGTAACTTCTCAATGCCTTCCTACTGTGAGAAGGCAAAATATTCCCACGTCATGATGATGTGTATGAACACGACCTGTTTGGCCCACGGGATGGCCATGGAGGTGATGTGAGCACAGACTATAAGTAGGCTTCCATTATTCACATTGCATTATCCCCATTGCATTTTTGTGCTGCAGAGATGTGCTGGAGAAAGAATAAGCTCTGGACAGCCACTGACCCTTCAGTTTGATCCCCAGAATAAACAGGCTTCGGGAATATCTAAACCTAATCCACGCCTCCAGCCATTCCCAGCTATCCCGCTACCGAAGCAGAGCTGCCATGCTGTGCCTGCGGAGATAAGGCAGACTTCAGTCAACCTGCAGGCTTGTAAACCCTGAAACAGATATCTGCTATAACGAGCTACTAAAGTTTGGTGCAGTTCATGATGCAGACTTTTTAGACTAATATACTCCGTTAGTAAATAAAAAACTCAAAAACTCTTTCTGATTGGTGCTAAAGTTCTAATGCTGGGATGCAAATCCAAGGAAACAGCTATACACCTTTTTTCCTGCATATATATTAAAGAAGAAAGTGCCAAAATACTTTCCTTCCTTGTTTTTAAGTATTTAACTGGAAAAATTAGAATATCATAGTCCATTGTAAACAGTGAATGAAAATATAGAGGAAATTTATCTGATTGTTCAGCTTCCCTAACCACTACTAGAACCATTTCTCTTACCATAAAGCCAATGATAGTGTCTTCAAGAAATGTCATGAACACGAAAGTACTTTTTGTTTCATTTTGTTTTGGAGTTTTTGGATTGAACCCAGAAGCCTTCTATCTCTGAGCTATACCTCTAGCCCTTTCTTTACTTTTTGTTTTGAAACAGAATCTCCTAAGTTACTAATGAACTTACTAAATTGCTGAGGGTAGCCTTGAACCAGTGATCCTCCTGTCTCAGCCTCCCAAGTACTGAAATTATAGCTGTGTGTCACCATACCCAGCTGTAAGCATCCATTCCACTTGAGACCATCAATTTCTTTGCTAATAAATTATTTGTTAGTAAATTACTAATCAGAATTATTCCTGCTTCCTGTATGTACATTTAAAGCAGTTTGTATTCTGCCTCTCTAAAGAATGGATGGAATATATCAAGTTAGAATAAAAGCCCTCAAATGCTTACCGTGTCTGAACTGAAGTCAAAACTGAATTGTTAAAGAGTGTATGGGGAAGTGGGGGGCAAAAAAATTGTTTTGTTTACAAATTCTTAAAAATAGGGAGATACTGTAGACACTGCATTAAAGACATCAAAGATCCAGTTGGTAATCAACATTAAAAAAAGAAAGACCAAATATTTAAAACTTATGCCAAATGAAAAGTTGAATCAAGATAATGTAAAACACATTATTTGTGAATAATGGTGATTCAACAAGTGTTTCTTGGTAGGTGCCAAGATCAAGTTAACGTAGATGTTAGAAGTGAGAAGACTACTCATTTCTATTTTGGAAAAAAACACTTACGCCTGATATAGATATGTGGGTTTGTTTGTTTGTTTTGCCTGAATCTAAAGGAAAAAATTAATCATAGAGTTACTGAAAATAGCTATATAGAAACATTCTTATTCACTTAAAACCACCTATAAGCAATGCTTCCCAGCAATTTGTTCCTCTGACATTAAAAAAAAATCCCACCTTGCAATAGAAAATATTGCCATTTATTTCAATATCCAAAGAAAAATTGATTTACGACTTTATTTATTAAGTTTGATGCTGGGAGTTGAATCCAGAAACTTGCATGTGCTGGGAAAGTATTCTACCACTGAGCCACACCCCAGCTTCCAATTTACTACTTTGTAAAATTAATTTGGACCTCCTGGCTTATGTAATTTCTCTATGTATTGGGTGGATTATTACTCTTTGCTTTTTATTCCAAAAAATTACACTTCCAGGCCAAAAATATGAGCTGTCTCAACAATATTCTCATATGGAAAATTGTGCTTCTCTAAATGTCCAGTGGCTGCATGTACTGAAATCTTTCCTTTTAAAGTCTCTGAAGCACCTGATTCATTCATTTCTCCTTGAGAGGGAGGGGTGGAAAGAGGGATTTATTATCTGAAATGGAAGCCAAAAGGTACAGCCCCAATTCAAGGTCAGACCCAAAAGAAAAAACATCTGATTCCTTGGCTGCAAATGCGCTCTCCTTAGCCACCCATAAAAAAATATTCATGACCTCAGCTATTCTGGTTTACCCAAACTGTTTTCAGCAAAAAGCCACATTGTAATTTGAGGCAAGAAGTTGGTCTTGAATTTGTTTCTCCTCCTCTACAGAAATAAGTTCATATACAAGTGGAGACTGAAATTCCTATGCATCCTCTCCTTGTCTACATTTCTCTCTTTCATCTCTTTACTGAATCCATTAATCATAACAAAGACTTAATGACAGTTAAAAAAAAGAGACACATATTCAAATAACTACATAGAAAAACCAAAGTGACATTAGTACTCAACCATACTACTCCCAGATATGTCTTCCAAAAAAAGAAAAAAAGTCATAATTGCTAATCTATCCAATGTCTCTGTAAATTTTGTCTTGTTGAAACATCTATAAGTGTTTCAAATGCATTTCTTCTTCTTTTGCCTCTTGGGTTGTGTTCACATATCTTTCTGTGTATGGGTAAGGTAGAAGGGTGGGAAGCGTACAAAGAGGGGAGTATGCATGTGGAGGGACCCTGTGACATAGAAACAATCATACTGCAGAGATAAAAAAGGGGCCAGAGAAGGGTAGGTTACCACCTTGCCTGTTCTTTCCCCTGGCAACCTCGTTCTGTCCAAATAACTCTCGATTAGTGCACATGCAGAGACAGTTTATATTTCCTCCTGAAGATTGCTCTGACAGCTCACCAGCTGTTTCCATGCTATTTTTTGCCACGTTGGCATGGGTATGCCAGGGCGCCTTCTCCATCACTCTGCCAACAGCAACGCTGCCTACTGTTCTGTGCTGAGAGTCTGTTCCCCAACCCTAACTCCACCATCCTGTTCTCTTCTCACTCACCTTGCACAACTGTGATTTTACAAGTCATCAATATGTGTCCCTTGAGGAAACCTAGATAGAGGTGGTAACTGAGATGACTGCATGAAAAATATAGTTGGATATATAAGTATGATTTTATGCCAAGAGCTAGAATAAAAACATAGGCATACCTTTATATTACAAAGACCTGTATCTTTATCATTTCCAGTACTTGAAAAGATTATCATAAAGCAGAAAGAACATGGTAGTAGAGTTGAAAACACCTGGATTTTAATTTCTATTCTTTTTCCTTTTAGCTAGGTACCACTCTGAGTGTCAATTTCCTTGTCTGTAATGTGCTTTGTATATTTCTGTTTGTTTTGTTCTGCTTTGGTTTTGGCTTTATCCAAAGACTTCAAGAGACTTGAATGAGACCACATAACAGCTAGGAAAAGAGTCTAAAGTTGAACATGAATTTCATAAATATGAGTTCAGATTTTTTACTCTATGTAAAGACTCCCTTAGGCTGGGTGTGGTGGCACAGATTGTAATCCCAGTACTTGGGAGGCTGAGACAGGAGGATCACAGGTTTGAAGCCAGCCTAAGCAGTCTAGTGAGACCCTGTTTCTAAGTAAAAAACATAAAATAGGGCTGGAGGTGTAGCTTTGAGATAGAATGTGCCGGCACCACAACAAAAATAAATAAAAATAAAAATGAATAAAAATAAAAAGGAATGTCTCATCAAGGCTTATCAAAGTAAACAAAAAAGAGTGGAATAGCATGGGTTTTGGGTCACATATGAACCTAACAAGCATTATATCTGATTCCAGCATCACCTCATATTAGATGCTACTGAACAGGAAGAAGGGTAAGTGGGGACCAAATACTAGGTGAAAAACACATTGATAACACAGGAAATCACATTCAACATAGATATAAAAAAAATCAAAACTAGTGTAGAGCCATGGGAGTGTATAATAAAGAAGTAAATTTTCTATATCCTTCCTCAGTCACTTAGAGAATCAAAATGACAGCAAAATAACTCATAATTTGATTGTGGGGTCAGAAACTCCAAGCAAACCAAGAAAGACTAAGACTTCTTAGTCTTACTTTCTTGATGTTGCAGGTTTGCTGCCGGTCCCAGGATCCTTTTCCCCAAAGTTGTTGAAGACCTCCACCATGATTAGGATGTCTTCTCTAAGATTCCCCTTCTACATGGCTCAGTGACTGTGTGTGTATATTCATGGCCTTTGCCCATAACTCTCTCTTCCCTCCACCATCACTACCACCACTTTGAATATGACGAGTCTTAGCGGAAGCAAATAAGTCTTTCCAATGAGGTTGATCTTTCGTCCCTGAACACAGTATGTTCAAGATATCCTGACTATGAATAACAATAATAGTTATAAAAATGATATCAACCCTTCCTAACTCTCAAGCTAAGATAATGTTCTAAGTACTTTCAAGTAGATGCACTTGATCCTCACATTAACTCTATGAGGTAGACACTATTTTTTTTTTTAATTTTTACTTTTTTGTGGTATTGGGGATTGAAGCCAGGGGCATTCTACTTCCAAGATACATACCCAGCCTATTTTATTCTTTGTTTTGAAATAGGGTCTCACTAAGTTGTGGAGTGCCTCACAAGTTACTGAGGCTGGCCTTGAACCTGAGATTTTCCTGTCTCAGCCTCCCAAGTACTGGAATTACAAACATGTACCACCATGTATGGCTGGTAGATATTATTATTACCCCCATTTTACAGATGATAAAACATAGGTAAGAAGAGGTTATGTGACTTGCCCCAAATCACACAACTTGTAAGTGGAGGATTTGGGATCTAAACCAGGACTGATTCACTGTACTCTTAATCTCTAAGCCACTATGACTTGTACATCATTGAAATAAAATGAAATTAAAAATGAAATGCTTTGTCATTTAAAGGGGTATCGGCTGATTATATAGTCTTACTCATGTGTTGTCTTCTAGTCACCCACCTTCTAATAGACAGCTTAACCATTTATCCTTTCTGAGCTTTAGATTTCTCACCACTGAAATGAAGCCAGATGAGAGATCCTCAAATGTCCTAAGTTTGCCATCTATGCCCCTTGTAGAGGAATCTCTGACCCTAGGCTGTTGCTTCATCCACTGCAGGGGCTCCTCTTTTCTCCTATTCTCCCTTTGAAGAGATGTTCAGAGGAGAGTGTAGATGCAATGCTCTCCAATATATGGCACTTAGTAATATCTGAGCAGAGATCCTACTTCCCTTAGGAAATACTCACTTTGATTTCTAGATCAAGTACATAGCCTTGATGCTTCTGCTCTCTGGATATGTAATCAAAATATAATCTCTGAGAAGGCATTTGGGTCTCTACCTTTTTGCTCTGGTTAGGTGCCTGGAAGAACAAGGATTCAGGCTTCATGTCATCAGACATAAACCCACACACTCTGTATGACACAAAAATCCTTTCAGCTTGTGGGGAACTGACAGTGGCAGTCAGAGTTTGATGTGACAGGGAATGAGAATCCTAGGGCTGTGGCTCAGAGAATTTAAATATTTAAGTTTTTCCTGGACCTCAGAATATTGATGACAATTCAACTAGGATCATCGTCATATCTACATTCTGAAGAGGCACAGTTATCACTTGGCATTATGAGTTGAATTGTGTCCCCCCAAAAGATATGTTTCTCAGTAACTGCAAATGAGATTTCATTTGGAAAGAGAATCTTTACTGATATTATTAACTTAATGTCATTAGAATATACCTCATCTTAATACCCTTATCCAAAATGAATGACTTTCCTATAAAAGGGAAACACATGTGAAGAAAGACACACAGGCAAAATCCCATGTGATGATAGAAACAGAGATTACAGTGGTGAAGTTGCAAGCCATGTAATACCAAGGATCGATGGCAAACACCAGAAGCTATACTAAGGCAAGGAAGGATTCTTCTTGGAGCCTTCAAAGAAAGCATGGCCTTGTCTTGATTTTGGACTTGTGTTGCCTAGAACTGTGAGACCAATAAATTTCCATTATTTAAAAATATTGGATTGGTGATCTATGTGATGGCAGCCCTAGGAAACTAATATATTTGGTGAGACCAATAGCCAGTCTTGATTCCTGGGTGATGATTTAGATTTAAATCAATTTCTCTCACCTTTCACTGTGTATGGACTTTGGCAAGAGTTGCATTATAATATCCCCACCATTGAAATCTGATCTACAGGCAAAAAATGGTTTTCTGACTTGGCCAGGGATTGTGCTTGTTTGTCTTATTATTCGGCTCAAGATTTCCTCTTCTTGGCTTAATGTGAACCCATGCTCTTGAGTATTGTATTGAGATGTATAAACAGTGGAAGAAAAAGGAAAAATCTACTGTGGCTATTAGAGGCAAATGTATCAGGAGAGATGTGGAGATGAGGCATGCAGCTCATTGGTAGAATGACCATGGACATATTCCTTTACCACTTTGAGCCTCCAAGACTTTATTTAGAAAATGGGTAAGATCAAGTCAACCTTACATTTCCGTGAGTTTTAAATTTCTTGCTTTCTAGAAACTGGCCTAATTTCAGGCATGATTCCTACAAAGTAACATGGTACCAGAAAAATAAAATGGAACACCTTCATCAAAAGAGGTAATGAACTTTAAGGGAATTCTTTTCCCTTGGGCCTAAGTCACTTGTATTGTAAATATGAGGCTTTTCCCTATCCAACCTGTCCTTTGCACTTACTCAACCTTCTATAACACAGGGTAGGTAATAGGATGCAATGTACACTGTGAGTCGGCCAGCAGGAGTGCCACTGCTTTCTGTTTATTGTAAAGACTGTAGTAGAAATGTACTTTGAGGTCCCAGCTCCCTAATCATACAGTCACCTTTCCTGTGATTGGCTCACATCTCGTCTCATTGGAATAACACACTTTTATTAGGATAGCAGAGGTGGCAGGGGCCTAAGAACCTCCCGTCCTTTGATTTTGTATATGAGGCACATTTGCGAGTACATTAGTATATCACAAGAGAGACTAACTAAAGTACAAGATGCTGAGATGGTCAGATGGCAGAGTTTCCTGTGGGAAATTCCATGCTGGAGTGGAACAATTTTGCTCTGTTGAATTCCTAGAACTCTAACAGCCAAAACTCAACAAACAGAGGTAAAATATGGCAAAGTGGTTTATCCCAAGAAGTGGCAGAAGACTTTCGTCCTATATTTCCATGGGGGCAAGAGGAACATCAGCTAGCATACAACAGCACAGTTCTGTTGGTGTGTAGATTTGACCTTTTGCTATTGTTTTCTTCCAACTTGAAAAGACAGTCTCTCTTCATGTCTCATTATAAATATTCTTTGGTGGCTTACCAAACAAATCTTCCCAAGTTCTGAATCCAAAAATAGAATAGCAGGGATAAGGTCTTCCTGGAACATCAGCTATTTCAATAAATAATTTTTGAGCACCTATTCTGTGTGTCATAATGAGCAGCTAGATGTTACACAGGATGCATCAATGAGGGAGCTACAGCTCTCTTCTCAGGGTGTGAGCACACCTATGGAAGGTGAATAGAAGGAAATAATGAAGCATGTTCAAGAGTAGCTGGAACTAGTAATTAAGTACCATGGGTGGTCATCAAATGGTGAGATCATACGGGGTTGAAACTAATCAAGAAACAGCTCATAGAGAAGTCTCATTTGAAAGGAAAAAGAGAATTGGGTAAGATTTTACCTGTTTTGGAGCATGAATGTATACAGATAAGAATAGCATGGTTTAACTCCTTTCTCTATAATCTATCCTTATTATTAGCTCTCCTGTAACCTGGACCTAGATTTAAGAACTGAGGCATGATGACATTGGAAGACAGGTGTGTTAGTGTTTAATTAAATGGACTTTAGATTCAGATAGATCTCACCCTAAATCTCAACATCGTCAATTACTAATATTTGGCCTTGAGCAAATCTTTTTAGTGTTGTACTTCCCAGTTTTCTTATTTGCAAAATGATGGTAATAATATCTATTCTATGGGCTTGTTTTGTTTATTAAAATCTCATGTATAAAATGTACTGTTTAGTGTTGGTATGTAATAAAAAGACAATATTAGTACTAGAAAGGCTATATAGTTTAGAAGGAAATGTAGACTTTTTTTTTTTTTTTTTTTTTTTTTTGCGGTACTAGGGATTGAACCCAGGGGCATTCTACCTCCGAGTTACACCACCCCCCCCAGCCCTATTTTTTATTTTTATTTTGAAACCGAGTCTCACTAAGTTGCGGAGTGCCTCACTAGGTAGCTGAGGCTGGTCTCGAACCCGGATCCTCCAGTCTCAGCCTCCCGAATGCTGGGATTACAAGCGTGCGCCACCACGCCCGGCTTTTGAAATGTAGACTGGAAACAAACCAATGTATATGTATGATTAATATAGATTTTGAAAACTTACTTTGAAATCTTGGAAAATATGTTATTTTCTCAAAATATTGGTCCCATTGCTTCTTTACATTGCTGTGAGGATTCAATAAGATAAAATATAGAACATACCTAACATCATGACTAGAACATGGAGGGAAGTTAAACTTATTATTTTTATTATTGTTATTTAATAAAAATTGTAAGCAAAAATAGAAATATAATTTTCTTTCTTTTTTATTATGAAGTATGATTTTGTAGGAAATGGGTTGAGACTGGTCAATGACTATTGCAAGCAAATAACCGTGCACTTCAGGAGCAGCCTCTGTTTCCCTTCTGGTTTTCCCTTCTCACTCAGCCTTGGCCAGTCTGGCCTTATTTCCACCTTGGGGCCTAATGCTCTCTCTGGCCTGAATTCCATTTTCCAGGTGTGTTATGACTGGTTCCTTCCCCTCTCTCAAGTTTCAGGTAGGGATTTTAACTTTCCCCAGGAGCCTTCTCTAACTAAGTTACCCAAAGTTTCCTGCTGCCTTTGTTCTGTTCCTTTCCTCTGAGCACTTCTTGCTATTGGCAACTGACTGTGATTCTCCAATGTGAGTATTCTCTGTACGCAGGATATGACTTACTAGAGGACAAGGAGCTGTCTGAGTTGTTCCTTTTACAGACCTTCCTGGAACACAGGAGGCATCCAGTAAATAAATGAATTAGTTAATGCTGACTTGAACATAAGAGACGAGACCTTTCCACCTAGTGCATTACACAAAGGTTGTTCTTTTCTTGGAAAAAGCCAGAGTGGTGAAAAAATCCTTTCCTATCACTGCAGTGTAGAGCAAGGACAGGGCTCAAGCAGAGGAATATGCAGAACATATACCCAAAGAGAATTACTCTCTTTAAATCCAAACCTCTCCAGATCTATATACACTTGTACAAGGATACACAAAGAACCACCATGGAAAGAGATATATGTATTCAGAACTTTGAACATGACGTTTGAACAGTGAGCAACCATTGTAAGCAGAGAGATGGAGATTATTTTGTCTCTGGTCTGAATTTCTTATTGGTGGAAGGAATATTTTCCCGTAAAACATCCTGGTGTTTAGAAGAGACTCAGTGGAAGACATGTAACATAAGGAAACAAGAGCTTGGGAATCCCAACACAATCAAAACTGTGAAAACTCCCTGAGCACTATCTGACTAAGATGGTTACTAGTTCCTCTGTAAAGAGGAATTATAATATACTATATGTATTTGGAAAATCAAATAAATGGTCATCGGACCTCAACTAATTCAAGTCCCAGGTAGGAGACACACTTTCATTTGTAACTTGTACCAGGTCTGAAATAACAAGAAGAATCAAGATACTAATATCCAGTATAGGCAACACTCCCTTGGAAAAAATGTTTTCTGCACTAGTCTTATTCTGCTCTGAGTCATAGGTTAGCAAATTTTAACCCTTTCTTTCCATTGTTAGAACTCTCCAAAATAAACAGTCTAAAAGTTGTCCTTATGCTGAAGGGGAAAGACTACAAGAATGTTTTCTTCATGGTTTTGCAACAACTGGCCTTCTCATGGAAACCAGTAGCACTCACTTGCGCCACGTGGCACCATTTGTAAAATTACTATTCCAGCAAGCAAAAGAATGCCTCAGAGATAGAAAAAAAAAAAGTTTATCTTTTTCCTAAGAGCCTCATTTCCACTTGGGAAATAGCTCATTTGCATTGCAGGAGCTGACTCTGTGTTATTATGTTTCTACATCCGCCAGGTTCATAGGCTAACCACATGTTGTGTTAATGACCATTTCTTTACGTGCTTTTAAAGTTATTTTCATTTCATTAGCTATGCCCTTGCTCTTTAATTATTCTCTGCTTAGATTTTGTTGCTGCCATCATCAGATTTCTATGAGGGGAAAGGACTGCTACCTTCAAGCTAGTACCTATGCAAGTGACGAGACATACAACTCATTCCTTCTCTATACCAGACCTTTGGAAAAGTGCAGCAGTATCCTGATGATTTCTTTGTTTTCCTTCCTCCCTGTTTAGACCTTTGAATATCACCTTCTTTCAGTCCTCACATGCTGCCACCCTGCTTACCTCCTCCCAGCAGCCTCCATACAATGATCGTCTTCCTCCTAAAATCTGAGACTTCACAATCCCCACATAGCGCCTGCCTTTAATTAAATTCTAGTCCCCAGCCACTACTGCCAAGATTCTCAGATACCCTGAAAGGTTCAACATTAATTAACCAGGGCTCTGCAAACTCTCCAAGCTGGCATACGAGAAGAAGGGTGGTAAGACTGTAACAGAAGAGGATTTCTAGCAATTCTGTGATAATGCTCTGGAAGGAGGTGTCTTGGATCCAGCAGAAAGGCATTCGGCTGTAAGAAAAGGTGAAGGTAACAACACAGCACTGCGTCACATTTATTTTTCAAAAGTTCAATTAATTGCGTCCTTGTTTTTCATTTGGTATTGAAGATGGTCACACTTTCTCCTCCTATTTTGACTCCCCCCAGTAAAATAAAAAAAAGAATGATTTTAAAATAAAATCCTCAATGCAATTTTGATCATGTTTAAACCTTATGTGGAGATATTCTCTGAGCATAATATGCTAATTGGCCATCAAATTTAAATGCTCTAGATTTCTAAAACTTCTTAGAAATTGCAAAGGGGAAAACTATAGTGTTATATTCGGTAACAACTGCACAGTGGAAATAATGTAAGAAATGGAGCTGATTGGAACAATCACAGAATCTCTAAGACAGAAGAATTTAGCAATTAACAAGATCAAACATATCTGGTGTATGCATTCCTTCAGTGATGCTGAAAAGTGATCACCCTTCCTTTTTCTTACGTACCTCTAGGGGTGAACTCACCCTCTTATAAAGAGATCATTTGATATCTAAGTAATTCTTGGAAATGCTACTACTTCCACCTATTATTATTTTTTGAAGTTTCTCAGAACCTGTCTACTAGATTTTTTTCCTCTATGCTTCCAATTTTTCTTTCAAGTTACTATTATAGACTTTTGAGTTAACTCTTCTCTCTGTGCTTGATCACAAGAACCACACTTTGTTCCTAGAGAAGCTAGCATTCTGAAGCTGAAGGTTTAAATCTGCCCTGGTATTCATGAGCTTCTAGAAGAGCTGTTGAATATAATTCCCCCCCCCCCCGCCATTTCTGGTGTCTGTTCTCGCCTGGATAAGTATGTCTGACCTATGAAAGACCTGCACCAAATCAAAGTCCCACACTCTACGAACCCAGGAAGTGTATTCAAATTAGTTCAATATTGACATAACCTGGAGACATAGACACTTTCAAGACCAACAGAATTGACATATTAGAGATAAAGGCGATATTTCTAAAAAAAGAATCTCAGAAAATATATGAGAAGAAATATGGGTCTTAACAACTTTTACTGAGCAAAAATACTCTGAGTCGGATACTGAAAGGTAAAAAAATTCTGATGAGGGGGGAGGGGTGCAGTGTTGTGTCAATGGAAATTTAGTCCACAACTTTGGATTGGTTATATAAAAATAAGATATTATTTCCAATTTCCCCATATATGAGGTTATTTATTACTTTTTTAAATCTCTAAATAGCCCTCTTGTGAGGAAATCATACTTTCCTATTTTAAGCATTTTTCTATAAACTTTCTATTTTTCATTCCAAAGAAATCTCAGTGCTTATTTCTTCTCCATTAATGGATCTACTAAAAGAAACCTATATCTTTTCCTTCTTAACCTTTTTAAAATTTTTCTAATAGACTAAGGATAAAATCTAATTGTTCAGATTTTTTTACACCCCACAATGGAATTTCAAATACAACTAATAGACTGCATATACACAAACACTATTTGCATTGAAAACTGTCAAACCATATACTATCAAAAACTATACACATTCTTTTCAGCTACCATATTTTGATCACCTGCTACATTTCAGTGTAAAAATTATATAAAAAGTTTCATACCAGAAGCTTTTATATATGGTACCACATTTAATCTTCTAATGACCTGATGAGTATTATCACTACTCAAGCTTTAAAATTACTATTGAAGCTCCATGAAGTTAATAACTGCACCCTATGTCACAGAGCAAGTAAGTGGTAAAATCTGGATGTGACCTAATTCTCTCTTATATTATTGAATACATTATTGAGCTGGTACAGGGATGAAGGAATGAATGCTGTGCCAACTATTTAGTGACAGATAATACAAATCCAGAAAGACATCAAGTGATAATAATGAATAAGGTAATTATTTTTCAACCTGCTCTACATTCAGAGATGAATGCCTGAGCTGCCCATTCCTATTCTTTTGCAGTGGGATGGGAATGTACTGGGATAGAACTCAATAGCTGTGGATCTCAGAGGAATCAAACTGAAGAAAAGAAGTAGAGGTGTACTGGCAGCAAACAAACAGTTCAGAATCCAAAGATACCTGCTGGGAGGTTTCAGTCCATGCTTCTCTGCTGAGATGGCATATCTTGGTGGTCTGAGCAATCTCTTGCCAGAATGGCCAGAGGCAATCTGTAACTTTTAGGAGAGTCTGTGCTTCCAATATCATCTCACTGGTCAGAAATTTCTCTTTGGTGGAGCCATGGTAAGTCATGAACTGCCATTTTTAAAACTAAAATAGGTATTGTTGCCAAAAGAAAGTTGCTTATAAATATCTCACATATCATTTTTTTTTACCTTCCATATTGATGCAGGATTCAGCCTAGGCCATTTCTTCCCCAAGTTCTCTGATCAGGAAGCTATTTGTAAAATCTAGGTGTGTTGATAGTTGGCCAGTTCAACCTATTATTTTTATCTCCCATTCTACCACTTTGTATCAGTTCTTTTTTCTTTCTTTGTTTATTCAAATGTAAAATTATAATCATTAAGAATGATTGGTACAGAAATATTACTGACATAAATAACCCAGAAACTTTTGGAAGGAAGAGATCCTCAGGACTACTGATGCTGAGACAGCTTGAAGGTGCAAGCGCTCAAGAAAGTGGTGAGTTCACAGAGAGGCAGTAAGCACAAATAAACCGAATGGGGTAAAGGATAACATCTGCCACAAATATGCAATGGCTCAAAAAAGTAAATATCATATTTCAATGCTGTCCTATATTGAAAATTGGGCACCCTTTTTTATCCGCGGAATAACAGTTTTTGAGCTGGAGAAGCGAGGATAATGTGAATTCATGTAGAGGTTGGCCATGTTGCTGTTTCTTTTCTTGAAAATGGGGCAAAATTCAAACTACACTGAACATTAGGAAATTGTGCATGTGAGTTATTTTGGTGATGAAAAATAGAAAAAAAATGACTATTAATACAGAGGCCAATAAATGAAAAGTTTCAACTGAAACCTGTGATGGTCCCAGTAGACACTGGCAGGCATCTGGAGAGAAGGATTTAGGCCATGGGCTCCCTTGCACAACCAGTTCTGGCTCTTATAGTGATGACACTAGGATCATCTTGAAGAAAGAAACACTTCAAGCGATGCTTTGTGCATATATTCAAAATTATCAATGCCAATATCATGCATAGGGAAGGGGGGAGCTCCCCAGGTGCTGTGTGTATATATGTTCCTATCACTCTGAGCCTCATTATAATGTGTGAGTACAATGCACTAATAAAAGTATATTTTAAAAAGAATATTCGGTAAATGGAAAAAAATCTTCTTGGGAATTTTTCTTGGCAAATAATAGACTTGAAATGATTATTTGTGTACTCATACATTTATTCATTCATTGTGTATTAAGTCACTAAGTGGAAAGCACTACACTATGTTACAGAGACAGGAAGACGAACTACAATCTATGTCTTGCTCTTCAAAAGCTTAAAAGGTACTGAAGACATGTGATCTAATAAGCAATGAAAATAACTATTTACTTCATAAATATGTAGGCTATTAATTATGCTTGGTTATTCACACCAATTTTCTAATTATAATTCATTTAATTCTTACAATAATCCTATGGGACATATATTATAATAAATACATGATAAAAGGACTCTGGGCCAAAGAGGCTCAGTTATATGCAAGTCTGTGGTGTTAGAAAGAGGGAAATCTTGTGCTTCTTAACACTATCCTTTGGAATAATACAACAGTGCTATTTATAGATGCTGTGTCTATAAAACCATATACTTAGGTCAGATGGGAATAAAGGTGCATGTTCAGATCCATGGGGGGGGGGGTTGTCAGGGAGATGCTATTTAGGATGTGAAGACTAGACTTCCTAGAATAGCAGTTTATCCCATGTATTTCCATCCCATTTTGGAAATGTAATACAGAGTGAGATTCAGAGGAAATGAATGATAGGAATGCAAAGTGGTACAGCCATTATGAAAAAAAGTATGGCGGTTCCTCAAAAATATTAAAAATTGAATAAACATATGACTCAGTAATTTCTTTTCTGGGTATATAGCCAAAGAAAATGAAATCAGCACCTGGAAGAGATATTTGAACTCCTGTGGTCACTGCATTATTACTCATGATAACCAAGATATGAGAACAACTCCAGTGACTATTGAGATTTGAACATACAAATAAATCATGGCATACAATGGAATATTTTTTCAGCCTTTGAAAAAGGAGATCCTGCCATTTTCAGCAATGTGGATGAATCTGGACTATATTGCTCTAGGTTAAATAATCCAGACTCAGAAAGAAAAAGTAACTTAATGATCTTTACTGATATCTAGAAACTTTAAAAAACTTTAAAAAATACATAAAAATATTTTAAAATATAATACTTTAAAAATAATACTTTAAAAAACTTTTAAAAATACATAAAAATAGTAAAAATATGGTTATGTGGTTACCTGGACCTAGAGGGAGGAATTTGGGGAAATGTGGATCAAAGAGCATAATGTTGCAGTTTTATAGGATAAAAAGTCTATAGATCTAATGGACAGCATGAGGGCTACAGTTAAAAATGCTGTTTTGTATACTGCAAATGTGCTGAGAGCAAATTTTAGGCGTTCTTACATACAAGCACAGGAACAAAAGTAACTATGTGACATGACAGGCTAATTTTCTTGATATATACAATTTAAAAAGCTGATAGATATCATGAGTCTATAAATAGAAAAATTTTCTGTTATCACTCTTTTGTCTCCCAGTGATCCAGCCAAAAGTTGTCACATCAATACCTTGAAAACAGAACTGATATTAGGCTGACAAGAAACAATTTGGGCCACATATTTCTAATGCTTTATGTGAAGGGACAATACTGTAGCCTTTTTGAAGCCTTCTGAATGCTCAAACATGATCAGTGGTTCAGCCATGAGGTGTGTGCAATAACTGCAATACCAGCTGCTCTGCATACAGTAGGGATGCAATCATTGTTTGTGGGTTGTAGATGTAACAAGAGGCTATCTTTATCTTTAATACAGGGATAGCAGTAGTGACCATAGGTAAGGTATCCAGGTGAAAGCATCTATAGGTGAGGTATAACATCTCCTGTCTGAGCCTCCTAAGAGCTTCCACAGTGATGGAGGAAACCAGTAGCTCAGAATTAAACATTCCAAATGAAGCCTGCTGGAAGAATGAGTTGGAATTCCTTTAGACACAATCATTTGCATTTTTTTTTTTTTTGGAAAATATATAGTATTACAGTAAGGTGTATTATTTCAAGTGTGGTAGCTTAATAGCAGAATTTAATAAGGGCCAGAATCCCATTTCATGCTCATATTCAATTATATGCTGTCACAAAATGGGAAGACCCTGTGCCAACGTGTCCTTTTTCTCTCAAAGTACTTGAGATAAACTAAGTGTCTACAGCTGCTGTGCCTTGAACCAAGCTGATGCACCGAGTTTAATGTGATTGTAAAAACAGAGAGTAAAACAGATAATTGACTAAATATAAATGGAATAACAGCATTTCCATCCCAAAATGTGCTCCTAGAAAATGCAGAGTAAGACAAATTGTGGTGAAGAAGGGTAACCATGTGTTCCTAGGCTGCTAAGTTCATCTGCTCAACCAGCTTCTGCAGCTGTAAAAGGCATTTGCATAGCATGCGGAGGGTGAACTGATGTGTTTCCTTAGGAAAGACTGGGCACATTGTAGATGTCTGTCTCACATACAGCTGGGACAAAAAGGATAAATAATTATACTGGTCACACAGCATAGACTAAGAAAGTAGATCCCTACATATCACTTGAATTTCTAATATCGTTTTTGTCAACACCACTTAACAAATTTACCACAATATATTCAGTAGTATGATTTTATTATTCTCATATAAATGAGCTCATAACATTCAGTAATAATGAAATAATAAGTTAAATATTAATGGGCAAGCAATATTTATTGAATCTTCATGAAATCCTTGATTGTGTGCTAAATGCTTTGTGTATCCTAGCTAATTTAACCTCCCAGTAATTTTGTGATATGGGTGTAATAATTATGTACCGTCTATGAATAAGAAGTCTGAAACTTCAAGAGTTTTTTTCTTAATATGCCTAAAGTCGTAAAGTTAGAAGGTAACAACACACTTTATATAAGCCATCTGTGATCCTTTGGGCCAGTAGCTGTGAAGAATTCTGCAGGTTTTACTTGCTCCTGAGTCTGGACGCACTTTCCAGTGGCAAAATAATCACTTTCTACTTCTAACCTTAATGTGTTAGATAAATGTATTTCTACAAACCCATGTCGCACATCTCAGATGAGAAAATCAGTGGTACCTTGTCGTAATCATGGCCTCCACTGCATAGACTATGAGCTAAATCCATTCCTTCATGATTCTCTAACATCTAAAAGTACACCAGGATAGCCTTAAAGTGAGGTCATGTTCCTCAGACCTCATGCAGTATTGTAGCCCCATGCCTCTCAATCCCCACACAGTCCCCCAAAAGTTCTTGACAAAGTGAAGATTCTGATTTAGTAAGTCTGGAATGAGGTCTGAGATTCTGCAGTTGAAACAAGCATTGCAGTGATACCCCTGCTGCTGGTCAGAGGACAGTAGTTCAAGTGGAAAGATTGATAAAAACTTGGATTCAGCCAATTGTGAAATAATTTATTGCTTGAGCAGCAAGGAAATGTAACTGAAAAAGCTGCTGGATTTAGTCCAATTCTGTTTTTGTTCTGCTATATATAAATTGTCTTCTTCTTTTTTTTTTTTTTTTTTTTTTGTGGTACTGGGGATTGAACTCAGGGGCATTTACCTCCGAGCTACACCCCCAGCCCTATTTTTTATTCTTTATTTTGAAACCAAGTCTCACTAAGTTGCGGAGTGCCTCACTAGGTAGCTGAGGCTGTCCGCAAACCCGGATCCTCCGGTCTCAGCCTCCCGAATGCTGGGATTACAAGCGTGCGCCACCACACCCGGCTATAAATTGTCTTCTAAATTTGTGTGTGTGTGTGTGTGTGTGTGTGTGTGTGTGTGTGTGTGCGCGTATGTTTGTTTGTTTGTTTGTTTTGCAGTAATGGAGACTGAACCCAAGGATGCTCTACCACTGAGATATATCCCCAGCACTTATATTTTAAATTTTGAAATGGAGTCTTGCTAAGTTTCTCAGGATGGCCTCAAACCTGTGATCCTCCTCCCTCAGTCTCCAAAGTTGCTAGGATTACAGATATGCATTACAACACCTGGTTTGTCTTTCTAAATTCGTAAATTTGTTCTAAAGATTAATTTCTGCTCAGGCTACAGAAAATGCTTATTGTTCAAAACTATTCTGATTTCCTGTGGTGAAGATAGTAAGCAAGAGTTGTGTGCACAGAGGTAAGCTATGGCTCTGACTCCTGGCTCTTCCTTCCCTACTGTCTGTCCTTCTAGGTTTGAGTTGAGAATATGAAAATTGCACAGATTTGATGAACTGGAAAAATATGAACTGGCTTCACAGATCTTACCAGTCTAAGAATAAAACAGTATTTGTAGCTAACCCTATCATTTGTGTTCAGCAAAGAACTCTAAAGTATCACTCTTCTTTCTGGGTGACTTTTTCTACTGAGTATGCAATTTTGTGTAGAAACAATACCACAAAGTGATATTTATCTGTTTGTATCATTATCTTTGTCTAGGAACTGATCTCTTTGACGTTAAGGGTTGCATGTCACTCAAATGTGAAAAGTTTCTCACTCAAATGTACAAAAGTTTGTCACTCAAATGTACAAAAGTTTCTAGCAGAGTTGGATACTGATTAGTAACTTATAACATTTACAAGAGTAGATGCTTTTGGAAAAACTCTTGTGTTGTGCCTAATCTATTGCTAAGTGTTTAATATCCATGATTTATTTTAATACACAGAACTACTTCTAATAATTATTCTAATTACATGACACTAAACCAATTTTCACATGACTTGTTTTATGTGTTTCTTTGTAGTATTCCTATATTGTTGATCACTTCTTGACTCCTGAAATGCTTTCTTCCCTGTAGAGTTCACTTTTCTGTTCTTTACTCTTTAGTTATTTCTTTTTCTTGCTGTGCCTTCACTTTTCCCTCTCACTTTCTAAAGGTAGACTTCCCTGATTTTTTAGTGTTAATTGTCAACTTTTATCTCTATCTTCCTCCTAGTCGCTTTAGATCACATTCATTCGCAGGGACTCAAGTATTTCCCCTATGGAAAATTTTCGAAAATATTTTTCTCAATGCACTTCTTAGTATTGGACTCCAATCCTATATATACAACTGCTTCCCAGGTCTCTATATCATTTCAAACATCAGATAAACTTCCATTTTCTCTTTCTCCCAAAACCTATTCCCATCACATGAATTGCCTATTTTTGTATATGGTGCCATCAATTTCCTATTGATTAAGGCATAAATTCTCTATTCCAAAGTCCAATTGGTCTTGTGATAATGAGTGGGGATTCTTCCTTTAAAATGTCCTCATCATTTTTGCATTCTAATGACACCACTTTAATACAACTCTATAACCTCAGTGAAGTCATATTCTTTTTTTTTTTAAATTGGTGCATTGTAATCATACATCTTAATGAGATACAAGCTGGTAGAGGCATACATGCACACATCACTCATTTAGCCATTCCTCAATTCCCACCCCATTCCTTGCCCCTCTCCCTCCTTCTCATGTTCTGCTTAGTGATTGACTTTGATATGTTTGTGAGTGTAAATCATGTGCATTAAGGGGTTCTAATTAGCTTTTCTTCCATGTCCTCTCTATTCTTATCCATCCTTGCACAAGTCCTTAAACATTTTCCCATGATGTCACTTATTTGCTCAAAACACCTTTATGGTTTCACATTTCCAGAAAGACCAATACTTGACATCAAAATTCTTTAAAAATCTGTATCTCTTTATTGATTCCAACTTTTAAAATTCAACCTTCTTTCAAATTTGTCAGTGCTTGCTATATTAAGGCTTTCTTACTATCATTATGTAACCCTTCTATTCTAGACATCTATATCATCCTCTGGACTCACACTATGCTTTCTGAATTTTCTTGAGATCATTCAATTCTGCCCTTTAAATAGCCCAATTTCCTCTAGGTTTATCCAAATTCTCTCCATTCTTGAAATCATAACTCATACCATGCTAACTTTGTAAAGACCTCCTGGAACAATGCCTAGTGGAAGTAGGTCTTGCCTCTCACAAATATCTAAGATCATAATTTCTTTTCAGAGGTTTACATCCAAATCACTTTTAAAACTCTTTTGAAAATACAAATAGGTCTTTATTCAGAACTAATCATCATAATTTTTGTGAGTGATTTTTAAAAGTCTCATAAACCATTCAAATAGGCTTTTATAATTATAAAACACTTTATAAAGACATTTATCTTTTAGTATATATGGTCCTCCTCCATCATTTGGGAGGTCTCTTAGGATAGGATAGGATAGGATAGCATATTTGATAAAAACTTATAAGAGAATATCTGACACACAATATATTAATACTTATTTATTCACTTTTATGAATACTGTATTATGTGTTATACTGAGTAAAACAACTTGTAAGAATATATAAATTGAGATAGTCCCTAAAGCAGAGACTTGATGTAAGTGTTCATTATAGATATAATTAATTATTGGTAGCAAATTCCTTTAGGTAGTTTTGGGTTTCAACCTTACAAAGAATCATCATCAGAAGTATTACATGTAAACAAGAATACTAGTTTATTACAAAAGTGAGTTTTAAAATTCATCAGAGACCACAAACAATAAATTCAATATTAAAAACCCAAGTAAACAGTAGAAAGTACAAACCTGGGTCAGTAAAATTAAGCAGTAGAATGTCTTTTTCTACTTCTTCCCGAGCCAGGGGAGTACAATCACAATAGGCAAATCCTCATGGGAATCTTTAGTTATTGTCACTCAGCCACTGTTCTAAATTTGAGATTTTAAACTGGTAATAATAATAACAGTTTTAGTGTTTTGAGCTTACTTAACTCTAAAATTCCAGAAAGCCTTGTTGATGTCACTACTGACTCAGCAACTGAGAAAAGACAGATCATCTAAAGTGCCTCTAATGATATCATTTTCACCTTTACCTAATAGCCTTTCCCCATATGTTTTCTGCACTCACAACTGGCTTTAGTCATACTCTCCTTTGAGGAAAACTGACCAGAGAGTGAAGGGGGGGGAGGGGTCACTGCTTTTAACCAAGCATATTTCAAGTAGAAAAGTAGAAGGTTTCAATGAGGGTCTCTTTCTCTACCATTGGTCAATTTGGAACATCATCTATATTATTAATGTTTGCCACTGGCTAAAGAAGATATAGTTTCTTAAGTATATAGTTTTAGTCCTTCAAGGTTTGTGGAATTTGGGAATTCCAAAGAGATCAGCTCCTAAAAAGATGGTGAGAGAAGTGGTGACATTAATCCTGTTGTGTATTTCCCTGTGGCTATTGATATATAGTTTGGAAAACTATATATCAATATATTATATTATATATAGCCATTTAGGAATAGATGTCAAATATAAAAAATATTTTAAGAGCATGATCATTAATTCTATCTGTGCATTTGTTCTATCAGTAAACTTTCTCCTTTTTTTATTGGTGCATTGTAATCATATATCTTAATGAGGTATAAGCTGATAGATGCATATATGCACACAGCACTCATTTAACCCTTCCCAAATTCCCACCCCATTCTCTTCCCCCACCCTCCTTTTCATGTTTGGCTTAGTGATTGACTTTGATATCTTTGTGAATGTACATCATATGCATTAGGGTGTTTCCCTTTTCCCCTTCCATCACCTTCAGTTAGGTTACCTTCTTTGCTCATCTAAAGTTTCTCTTTCTTTGTCTAGAGTCCCTCCTATGACCTACTTTCTCCCTAGCTTTCACATTTAGGGAGAACATCTGATTTTTTACTTTTTGTGACTGACTAATCCCACTTAACATAATGTTTTCCAGTTCCATCCGTTTCCTGCAAACGACATGATTTTATTCTTTCTTATGGCTGAGTAAAATTCCATTATGTATATATCCCATAGTTTTGTAATCCATTCATCTGTTGATGGACATCTTGGCTGGTTCCATAGTTTGGCAATTGTGAATTGTGTGACTATAAACATAGATACACATGCATTAGTAGTAGTTTGGCTTCCATTCTTTTGGGTAGATACCTAGAAGTGGTATTGTTGGATCATAATGGTAGGTTCATTCCCATTCATCTCAGGATTTTCCAAAGTGGTTGCACTAATTTGCAATCCCATCAACAATATAATAGAGTTCCCACTTCTCCATATCCTTGCCAGCATTTGTTGTTGTTGTGAATTGCAAACTTTCTATCCATGGTAACTAATACTTTGTACTGTTTTTGCTATATTTTTCATTTTAATATAACTTTGAGATAGACAACTTTCTGCAGCAGAGAGCAAGTCCTGGAGAGGAACCTGGGAACAAATCAGCTACCAGTACTCACAACAGCTCAGTGATATAAGTCACTCCAATCTCTCTATTCCTAATTTTCTTCATCTATAAAATAAGGGACTTGTCTAGTTATAAACTCTCTAAACTCCTGCCCTGCACTGATGTGTGTATGCATATATATATATATATATATATATATATATATATATATATATAATAAAATAAAATAAAAAAATTCATAAACATATATATATATATGTTTTATTCACTGATGTACACTGAGTCCATGGAATACATGGATGTTTCCTAGACATTTCTTACACTTGCCAAATTTCTTAGAACACTCCAGTTTCTTAATGCTTCCTTCCTGCACCCATTCTCTTTCAATATTTTTTTTTCTGCATCAATTCATTTGCCTTGCATCCTAATTCAAGATTCTCCGTGGGTTTGCGGATAGGGAAAATCAGTCAGAAGAGGAGATTCACTGATTCTACTCTCCACCCGTTACTTCAGTCTATCACTAAACTATACTAAACTTATGCCATGAAAGATTCCCATGTCTCCTCTTCTCCCAGCCACCGCCCCATAGTTTGCCTCCTCTTCTCTCTTATCCTGCCCAGATTACTGTGAATGCCATGTAACTGATCTCCCAGCCTCCAGTTCTGACTTTCTTCTAATCAATCATTCTACGATATTTCTAAAATGCCATTCTAACCTTCTCACTTCTTTTTTGTGGGTCTCATCAACTGATTAACTTGAACATCCACAGTGTGACCAAATATGATCCTTAATGACCTTGGTTTGCTTTCTCTGGCTTTGAGTTTTTATTCTGTTATTTATCAACTGTACGGCAATGAAATAGTTACTTAACCTCTCAGTGCTTCCATTTCCTCATTTATAAGATAGAGATAATACCCCAAAGGGTTCTATGAGATTTATATGATTTAGTACATGTCATATGCTTTGAACTAAGACTAGCACAATCATGGCCTCAGTGAAGGCGGGCCATTATTATCATTTCCCCTAAACCACCCTTCTGTGCAGTGTCAGCCTAATGAACCTTCATCAGCCAACTCAAGTGTTCACTTCCCTGTTAAGATTTTGGTGAATAATTTAGTTATGCTCTCTTGTAACTGCAGTATCTTCTCAGTGACTTAGATATTTGCAAGGTACATCTTGGCGGATGTATTTACATTAGGGAGGACAAACATCAGGGATATTTATTTACATTTTGCTTTCTCTTCTACATAGTCTCTGGGCTCCTGGAGACTGGGACAATAGAAACTCCCAATCAATGTTCAGAGACAACATTGGTCATCTGTCACTATGACCAATCTCTTGTAACTGTTAGGTAGAGCACTGTGACATCCCAGGGGATGCTTTGTCAATGTACTCCTAATTGCTTAGAATGGAGTGAGGCTCTGTGGGAGTCAGTCATCTTCCAAAGCTGAAGACCTGGTCTAATTTTCCTACCTCCACTTCACTCTCCTGGACCACTTGCTCTTTTTCTCTCTTTGACCTGCAGGAGGATATGACCTGTCGATACCTCACTAGGGAGCTGTAGCTTCAAAAAGAAACCTGCTTGATCCAAAGGCAGCCTGATAGAGCAGTTAGGAAAAAGTTATGTGACTAGATGCTAGGCATTCTGGTAATGAAATCCCACCAGTTTCTTATGGAAATCGAATACAATCTGCCTGCCGTGGGTATTTAATGTAATGTTTCGCTGGGTACAGGAGAAGCAATTAGACTGCTGAAAATTGCGTTCGCATTCCCCATAATTCAATACTGACCACTGTTAGTGGTGCAAGATGTGACAGGAGTGATAATTAATTTTGCACGCAATCAGTGTAATAAGAGGGGAGGGAAAAGCAAGGAGGGAGAAGCAGAGGGAAGAAGGGGGAGCTAAATTCAGAGGTAGATCAAATGTTACTTCCAAAGTTCTGATAATAACTCTGGCAGAGGGAGCCTCTGGGTAGGAGCACAACCCAGAGAAAATCAAATTCTGAAAATGAGTTTCCATGCTTCGCATTGGAAAAACAGAGTGAAGATCATCCATGACCATTTCCTCTTTTGTGCCTCTCTTCCTTGAGCTACAGACTAATTGGGCTTTGTTTACATTTATAAATAAGTGAACAACAAGCTTGTCCAAGGCCAGTAATCAACCTTGGAACTTCTATTCCCTTTGTGCTTTTTCTTGAAGGAAATTTGCATTTCAAATATTGTGTGTGTGGGGGGGGGAGTATGTATGTGTATATTTCCCCTTTTCTATCAAATTTTAAGTCTGAATTTTTTTCTACTAGAAGTTTTTTAACAACCACAGTGGATACCTTTGCTACTCATTGGATAATTGAGCATGAATTGTTAACAGAGTTAACTACTAATAGTAGCTCATGACCTTTTGATGTCTATCATCTGTCTGTCTGTCTATCTACCTATCTATCTATTGAAAAGTTAAAACTGCTAGCATGGTAGGAGGTGATTTTCACTAAGTCTAGGCTGGATAACCTGTGCTGTGATGGTACGGGAATTACCATTACTGGTCCCCAGCAAATGTCAGCTCTGGTACAATATGTTTCCTGCTAGACTAAAATGAAAGGTTGACTCAGTACAATGTCAGACACATCTTTATATGACGTGAGCCTACCTAGGTTTTTGTGGGAAAAGGTAGTCAACATAAATTGGTTGAAACAATTGAATGTGTATGAGGATTGGTTAGTGAATCAGTTGGTCAGTCTGTTTCAGATCTGGCAGGATTTGAGACCCTGTGAGATTTAGAAGATCTTCCAGTAATGCCTATTCAGCTGCTCCTGAGTTACCTCGTTTTTACTTGGAGTTGTGAAGTGGTCTGGCTAAACAAAGACAATATCTGAGCAGCCGGCAATGTTCTTTCTGATGCTTGGAACACCCACAGACCCCAAAGGCAGCTTTGAATTAGGCTCTTCCCTCCTAAGAGTAGAACAATTGATTGGGACCTTAGCTAATCATAAATGCACTACACACACACACACACACACACACACACACACACACACACACCCCACAAACAAGCAAACAAAATTGGTATCTGTACTCAGCATAATGGTGATACAAAAAATAGTAGCATAAACACAATAAAGTTATATTCTCTCATGTTAAGAAAGTCTAGCATTTAGTAGTTTAAGGCTGATATAGATATTTCCATGAGATTCATGTTTCTGTCTATCCCTTTGTGTTCCATTAGTCATAATTTCCATCCTTATGATTACCTTACAATCAATTGTGGTTGCAGGAAGTCTAGCTATATCCTTAGCCCAGGCTGCAAAAGGGCAAAGATATTGCTTACACCTGAATCAAATCCCTTTAAGAAATCTTTCTGTATATGCCAGTCAACATTTTTACACAAATGTCATTTGTCAAACTTTATGTTACATACCCAGGGAGGGTGGGAATTGTCTTGTTCCCTTTTTCCTTTTCTGAGGTTTGAACCCCAGGGGCATTCTACTTCTAAGCCAAATCCCTAGTACTTTTTATTTTTTATCTTGAAACAAGGCCTTGCTAAGTTACTGTTCTCTGGCTTCAATGTGATCCTCCTGTTTCAGCCTCCTGAGTACTGAGATTATAGGCATGTACCATCACACTGGACTTTATTCCATTGTCTTATTTTTAAAACTTTTATTGATGCATTATAGTCTCACTTCATAATGTAGTTCATAGTCATAGTGATATATATGCACACAGCACTTGAGTGCATTGTCATGGTAAATAAAATTGAGAATTTGTTAGTAAGAAAAGAAACAGTGGATTTAATGGGAACTAGAAGCTTTTTGACCTTTATACAAACCTGCCTCTCTTCTATCACTTTGCTACCCTTTGACTGACTTTCCTTTTCCCTCAACTTTCTAGTCATCAAAAAAAGACCACTGTACTGAAGAAAAAGGATGTCACTGGAGAGGCTCTTTAGTCACAGGAATCATGTAGGCTAGGCATGCCAGACAAGTCTTAGAAACACCAGACAAGTCTCTAACCATCCAAGAATCCCCAACTAATGTTCACCACCCTGGTTCAACTTCTAAACCAATACATGTCCCATGAGCACTCAAGGACCACTGAAAACCAAAAAGTGCAGGTGATAATAGTATAGGATGAAATAAAAACAAGGAAAAGAGATGCAAAAAGGAAAGAAAAAGGAGACATTATCTTTAGTTGTCTCAGGCTTTATAATTTATAAGGCTTTGACATGATTCATGACAAGTAATTCATGAAGCATCAAAGTTTAGTGCTAGTCTATTTATTACCACAGCATATACTTTTTCACAACCTAGGCTAATTTGCTATATATTAACAAGATTGAAGGACCCTTAATTACCTCAACAAATGTTTCCAAATAAATAATAGTAGTAGTATTTAATTCACTACTTAGGGTATATTAGCCATGCATGGTCCAACGAGCTTTTCATTTAATCCTCTGACATTACTCATTTTACAGATGAAGTAAATGCAACACTCACAATAGTCACACAGCTGTTTGTGGAGGCAGGATTCCACATAGGTAGTCTGACTGCACCACCAATATTTTAAACCACAGAGCAATGGTGCTTGTTGAGCAATAAGGAATTTTCCCAGGTCTGATTAGTAGTATCTCGCTTGCTAATTCTCCTCATCTTTAAACATTCTTAAATGATTGTGCATAATTGGGCCAACACAATATCTCTTCAAATAATGGGTGTCTATTTTGATTAGGCTATATGTCACTGTGGGTCATAAACAATGTCTACCTTTGTCACAACATGTAGCACATGCATTTTCTATAATATTTTACCTTCATCTCTTTGGCATACCACAAAGAGGTTGTCTGTGTATTTAGATTGACCTCACTCTTCATTTAGTCTTTAAAATAAAGAAAAAAAAAAATGCTGCTGTTGCGAGCCAAAAAATTTCCTGTTGTTGCTAATTGAAACTGCATCCTAAATGTTATTTTCCAATGGTTGAGCTGTTCCCTGAGGAAGTATCTAGTCTTTCCCCAGGTAGTCATGCAACAAACCAACAGCTGACTATGCCCCTGATAGAAAAGCCTATACTCTAGAGGGGGCACATCACATTCCACTAGCAAATCATTCTCTCCACTAGGGACATTGCACCATTTTCAAGCACTGAATACTTTTGGTCCAGAACTTAGAGCATAAAGGGTAAAATGACACTGTGCTTGTCTTTAGCTCCACAAAGGCATGGGTTATCACGCCTACCAAGGAAAGACTTGAGTCTTTCAGGAATTCTATGTTTACTCTAGAAGTAGTTTAAATTACTGAGTCTGCCAGCACAAATCTTTATGAACCATCTATAAAAGCATAATAGTATGCTAGATACTATAGGGACTACTGAGAACATCATATTTAAATGAAGTAAGAGGGTTTAGTAAGCAGTGGGGTGGCTGGCACGTAGTAGTACATCAACAAATGCTAGTTCTTCTAACCTCCTTTCCCCATCCTTTCCCTTTGGGATTTTACAACTTAATTGCAGAAAAAGGCTATAAACATACAAACTGTTAAATACCAACATAAAATTTAAATAGCCATATAAGCAATTTCACATGTTAATTACCTGATACTATTACCTGAAGTTTATTAAGTGCTTCCTAGTATTTTCTAACATGCAATGGACCTAAATAACAATACATCTCTTTAAGGAGAAGCTGTTAGAGAATACTGACTGCATGCCTTCTTCTTTTGCTTCTTTTGTTTCTATTTTTCTTTTATCTTGGTATCAGAATCTTGACTCCAACGGTTTGCTCACATAGATATCATCAATATAGTGTTTGTAGCATTGCGTGTACATTTTTTTTTTTTTTTTTTTTTTTTTGCGGTACTGGGGATTGAACTCAGGGGCGTTCTACCTCCGAGCTACACCCCCAGCCCTATTTTTTATTCTTTATTTTGAAACCGAGTCTCACTAAGTTGCGGAGTGCCTCACTAGGTAGCTGAGGCTGGCCGCGAACCCGGATCCTCCGGTATCAGCCTCCCAAATGCTGGGATTACAAGCGTGCGCCACCACGCCCGGCTGCGTGTACATTTTAAATGTAATTTTGAAGCTTCTCTACACAGCAAGGTCCATTAAATTAGAGTCTGATTCTGGATTATTCACATTGGTATTTCTTATGCAAAGTATGTGTTACACAGTGTGTGTTTAATCAATATTTGATGATTCTATGGATTATTGAAAATCAACTGAATCTACACTGAGAAGTGAAAAACTATATCATTTACTCTACACAGTGATATATAGAATCATAAGGGATACTTAGTAAACTATCAGTCTCTGTTTCCTTCTCATGAAAAATGCAGTGATAATCTCTGAGTAGTGTTACCAGAGCTGATTTGTTTTATTTTGTTTTCCTAGTTACACATGGTTAAGACCCCTCTCCTTGCTTCAAATCTGAATATACTTATTAATCTTTTCCTCTGTCTGTGATCAAAGTAGTGTTTCTAAGTAGACACTAACTAATCTGTCAATTTCTTCCTTCCCAAAACTTCTACCTCAAAAGCCCAGAGGATTCTGATTTGCCATTCTAAAGTTCTAATTTCATGCTCTTCATGGATTTTCCCTGAAGGAATCTGCATTCTGGTTTATAGTTGTGGCAAGACTTCAAACTCTTTTGGTATGACCAGTCACTTCCAGTTTGATGTGTGAACAAAAATGTTCACATTTATGTAGCCCTGGGACAACAATCACCCCTGGGACAACAATAACTACTGGTAAATCTTTGGAGTCCAATGTCATGTGGTTGGGACTTCCCCACACAAATTCACCATACTGAATCATAGTAAAGAAGACCTACAGGTTTCTCATGTGATCAAATTTACACGAAAAAAACTGAGAAATTAAAACCCAGATCTTCCAATTTGCAGTTCCATTTTCTTTTTATAATAATGCGTTGTGTCTCTTAGAGAGACTAAGTCAATATAAATTATGAGTCTAGAGAAAAGTAAGCTCATTGAGACCTGAATTATAGAGAAGACTTTGAAGCCAAGTGTTCTGGAATTGGGTCTTGAAAGAGGAGACCTAAATTAGAAATGATTAATAAATACCTTTCATCAATGTACTCCTGACATTCTTACATAAATGTTTTCCTTTTGTTTTTTAAGTATATGAAAGGGAAGAATCAACAAATAAAAACAGATAAGTTTTTCAGCTTACATATGTTTGGAACTGTATCACACTTCTATTTGGCACTTTCATTCACCAACATATTGTCCATGACATAGGATACTAGAGGTGCCCTAGGCTGGATGGACAGCAGCCAATGCCAGGCAGGGTGGCAGCTGACACAGACAGCAGCTTCCAAACCTCATCCACAGAAAGTCACTGCTCATTACTACTACTGAAAGGAAAATACAACATGACGGGGAAGCAGCAGGAGAAGGCTGCCTTTCCTATAATTTTCTTTTTGTTTTAAGTGCAGAAGGAAAATATGATAGAGATCAATGTCTGGTGATGCCAGAGAAATCAATTCCCTGGCTCTATCTTTGACAGGTTCTGTAAGGTCTCCAACTCTTTCCCTCTCCAACTTCACCACTCAATTGTCACCAATGCAAATATAATCCTAAAAGTTCACAGCATTAGGTAAAGATGAGGAAAGATGAAAAAAAAGACCATACATTTACCCAAAGGCTGCCAAATTATTTAACATCGTATCCTCTGGGATAATTACATGGATCATACGCAATCATGAACCACATTATTTCCAGAATTCTTCATTAGAGTTAGCAATAATTTTCAATGAATGTTGAGACTGGGTTGAAACAAAAAATAAAAAAAAATAAGTAAATAAATAAATAATACATACATACATATATACAACAACAAGAATTGAAAAAGCTGAGGGCATTTGTAAGTAAAATCAGATGCCAGAAACCTTAATGTATGGCCACAATGATCCCAGAGGGAAAGCATTTTTATAGGAAAATCGTACCTAGACAACTGTGAAAAAGATTTTGTGAATTACCATCAAATTACTTGGCTCTGAATGCTATTTTTTCCTGCAGTCTTGAAAAGGTATAGTCCCTTTGCTTGAATTATCTAAATTCCTTTTCTCACCAGAAAAGATAAGTTCCCAGAAAACACACATACATATCTAATTTACAGGCAAATACTGGGCTTCTCTCCTTTCCCTGGTGAGAGATGCTCACTTCTTAAGTTGCACTTGTCAAAACAGCTAGACTTTCCATCTAGATCTACACAATATCTCCCTATCTCCCTGGGATTGAAACTCTACACATGCTGCATATTTCTTTAATGTGTTTCCAAAAGTTAGAGGAGTGAATTTTAGGACAAAAGGAATGCTTTCTTTGTTACAAATGCAGTGTTTGCATCTGAAAATAATATTTATTCACACTTGATTGGTATAGTCAGTGGAGGGTTGAGGGGCTCTGTTGGCTTTTTTCTGGCCTCTTTTGGAAGATACTGGATTTTTGAATGGCCAAAGGCTCCTGCTAGCAGAGATCCAGGACTTAGGGAGTCTGTCTCTCTGTTTGGGGTATGAGGTCCCCCTAACTATGGTGCTGATTTAGTGGGGGTCAGAACCAACAGAGCCTAGTGGGGTGCCATGTCTACAGTTATATGTACTGTGAACCTGTGGTATACAAGAACTTGATATTCCTGGAAGAGGGACATCTGGCATTTGGAAGGTTCTAGCTCAAATTTTAAGACCAATGGTTTTAGTAAAACAAAATTATAAATGTGCAATGTATGTATATACTACTCTTTGAATTTTGTTTCTTCCATTACTTATATGGGCAGCTTTCTTTACAAATGTTCCTTATAGCTATTTCTATAATAAATATGCTTTATTATGACACAGTACAAAGAAACACAATCACAAGTGCAAACACAACCATAAAAAATACAAATGATCATATACACCCCCCCACACACACACCTGGGCTGCTGGTGTAGCTCAGTGGTAGAGCGCTTGCCTAGCATGTGTGAAGCTCAGATTCAATCCCCAGCACTGCTATATCTATATAAAAGCCTACAATACATATACAAAAGCTTCATGAATAATATTTACCCTTTTATCAAGGCAAATTAACTGAACTAGATTACTTATAACAGCATGTTTTCATATGCATCTGTAACATACTAACATTGCTAAAATTCCCTTCCTCATTGTTTTCTACTGGTAAAAGCCCATGAATTGGTGTCCAAGATGACCATTTTCTTTGACTACAATGTGGCTAAAACAGGGGCACATGTATATTGAGTTGTGATTATTTGTTTATATATTTATTTTCTGCATTCCACAGAATTTGATGGAAACCATGACACTGGATTACACATTTTTCTATGCCCTGAAATCAGAATATTATATGGCATATAGTAAATATTTTATAAATGCCAAAAGGAACAAAGATCTGCACAATCAATGAAAAAGCCAGTGGGAATCAAATTCATGCAGAGAGTTATTACCTATTTAATAAATGAGGCAGGTGACTGCTACTGTCCCCACACTCTTAAACAATTCTGGAAGCTACTGGTGATGATATATTACAGAAATAACTGGCATTTAAATAATCAGAAATGTGTGCATAAATACAGTATATGTAGAATATCACTTGAAGCCTGTGAACCTCTCAGCCATTTCTACCTAACCATTATTACATTACTCTTAAACTTTTCTTTATTGCTAATTTTTAAAATAAAGAATCAAGGTTTCTCTGGAAAAAAAAAAGGTGTGGGAAAGAGGCATCTATGGCAATTGAATGTCCACTCAGGAAGAAGAGAGAAGATTGAAGAGGTGGAATGACTGAGCATTTCATCATGAAGATTTATCCAGAGGTAACAAAAAAGACATTAGTTAATTTCAATCCCAAGTGGGTTTTGGAGGCTTTCCAATGCTCAAACAAAAAGAGACTCATTAGTTAATTCTGGAGCAAACAACTGCTACACAGCCACAGCCTTGAGTTCAGGCCCCTTCTACTTTAGAAATCATAGAGCCCCTCCCTCAGCCCTTCATGATTAAACAGCACTAACTACACAGTGCCCATCCTACTTTATACTCTTTGATCCATTGATTTGGGTAACAAATGTCCATTTCTCTCCTGCTTTTGATTCTGGCTAATAAAGGACAGCAGCTTGGGCATACACAGGACATGGAAGCAACAATGCTACCAGTCAATTCTATACAGTATCTCAAAAGCAAGTGCAATGACTGCAGGGCCAAGTAGCACCAAGTAAGCCCAAGGTAGGATCCTGTCCATACCCTAACACTCTCCTACCACTCAAAAATATGTAGGATGCCATCTGAGAAAAGGATGATCTTATCAAGGCTTCTGATAAGAATGTCATGTGGAATATATTCAAAGAGCTCATCCTGACATAGGCCTAGGCGCCATCCTGAAGACAGGGCCCCTGGATGATTATTAAGGCTGGATTCAAGCTGACCACAAAAAGAACAATGATGCAGAACTCTCCCAACATGCTCTCCCTGACTATTAAGAACACCTAAGGAGAAATGATGAATCCTCATCATGACCATAAAGAATGATTGTCTATGTGGGTCACACTGGCTACAAAGCAAAGGATGCATACGAAGGAAAGAAGGAAGGAAGGAAGGAAGGAAGGAAGGAAGGAAGGAAGGAAGGAAGGAAGGAAGGAAGGAAGGAAATCTTCTACTGCAAGTTATGAAATAAAATTTGTTTTTTTTTTTTTTTTTTTGTATTCCATATGGTGTGTAGTTAGCTGGTTTGATAAGGGTGGGGATTTTTATTTATTTATTTATTTATTTATTTATTTATTTATTTATTTATTTATTTATTTATGGCACTGGGGATTGAGCCCAGGGGTATTCTACCTCCAAACTACACGTTCCAGGCCTATTTTATTTTTTATTTGGAAACAGGGTCTTGCCAAGTTGATAAGAGTCTCACTACTTACTGAGGTTGTCCTTGGACCTGCAATCCTCCTGTCACAGCCTCTCAAGTACTAGGATTACAAACAAGTACCAGCATGCCTGGCTAGATGGGATTTTAAACTCAATTTCATTGTATTAGTTTTCACCCAAATTTTATTAACCAAAGAAGTTTTCAACTTATTTTAAGTTTTTTTTTTTTTTAAATATTTACTGACTACCATCTCTGTGGAGAGTACTAACTAAACTAAAAGATGAGGAAGATTTGAGTCCTAACTTCCTTCCAAAAAGGAAAAAAAATGTAAAGACAATGACAAAAATAAGGTCTGATTGTAATAGGTGCCATAAAAATGCCCTTCAGTCTTTTCATGAAACAAAGTTATCATTCCATAGTTTTAAAGAAAATAACTCTGGAAGACTATGAGTAATAAATCAAACACAAGGCACTTGGAAGCAAGAGCACCAACTCACAAACTGGTACAAATGTCCTTGAAAGAACTGTAAGGGCAGAAAAAGAGTGCTGGATCCAAGATGTGTTCCAGATGTTGATTAAGTAGGGCTTGGACACTGGTTAGATTGGAAGTGGGAGATGAGTCAGGATTCCTCAAAATTTCTAACCTCTGTTCAGCCGAGGTAAGTAGCTGATTTGAGCCTCAATAAAATGCCAACAGGCAGTTCCAGCAGAGATACCTGGTGGATGGCTGAAGATATGGTTACAAGTTAAATCTGGGAATCACTCAAGACTCCTAATAATAGTTAGGAAACTATTAAACTAATAATAGTTAGGAAACTTTAAAACAATGGAAAGGCATTGTTTTAAAGATAGGAATAGGAAATAGGCTCTTCTCCAATTTCAGGTGACTTCTATCTCTTAGAGAAGCTGGTTAAATCTTTTCTTACAAGCGTGATAATGCACATTTTATCTTCTTATGACCTTGAGCTTGTTGAATTTCTATCTCACAGAGAGAGTGGACAAGTAACTCTGCAGCTCCACAAAGAGCTAGCCAAACACCTCCAACCCATTCATCCACTACTAGAGACACTGTCAGGAACAGGTAAAGGAACATTTAGAAATAAACAAGGAGTAGAGAAGGGGGCATACTTTTAAGAAAATAATATGAGGGAAAACTGTATAGACTACTTAAAATATGGAAATGAGAAGAAGTTATATATGTTTTAATTTAAAAATAACTCTGATGGAAAGAATAACTACTGTCAATGAACTCCGAAGCAACAGTTTGGAAATGATAAAATAGTTTTACAGCCTGTACAACCTTGTTATGTGATAACTCCTTATGATATAATTTCATATATATAACACGTAATAACCACATGGTTGTTATAAATTGATTACTAATAACCAGGTAATTACTCCTGTTCATATGCCAATAGGATTGCATTCTGATAGGTTCCTCTTTCTCCTTTACTTGAAGAAGCAGGGCTCTTGGAAGAGGTGAGTACTAACTTGCTCACAGATACATGTCATTTAGCCAGATCAGTACTGAAATAAAAAGAATTTTTTTTTTTTTTTTTTTTTTTTTTTTTGCGGTACTGGGGATTGAACTCAGGGGCATTCTACCTC
This sequence comes from Graphiurus murinus, assembly GCA_004027655.1. Classification (NCBI taxonomy): domain Eukaryota; kingdom Metazoa; phylum Chordata; class Mammalia; order Rodentia; family Gliridae; genus Graphiurus; species Graphiurus murinus. The sequence continues at coordinate 51,555 of PVLC010000169.1, read as the reverse complement.
CAGCCCTATTTTTTATTCTTTATTTTGAAACCGGGTCTCACTAAGTTGCGGAGTGCCTCACTAGGTAGCTGAGGCTGGCCGCGAACCCGGATCCTCCGGTCTCAGCCTCCCGAATGCTGGGATTACAAGCGTGCGCCACCACACCCGGCGGACTAAAAAGAATTTTAAAAGTAGGTAATGGATTCAAAGAGTTAGCAGGAAAGCCATGACTTCTGGCTTATTGTCTTCAAAAATAAGAAAAATTGCATAAGAATTGGCCCAGAATCCCTATGTGGTTGTGATTGACAGTAGCTGAGCAGTGACTGCCCCCTTCAGACTGAGTTCTTCAGTATGCCCCAGGCCCCACCATTCTCTGTTGTCTCTTTGACAATACAGACTAAGAATTAGTGCTAATCTTGCCTGGACTATTATTTTCTTGTCCTCTGGCCTGATGGTTCTTTTATTTTATATGACTTCTATATGTCCATAATCTCTGCTTTAATGTAATGAACTATAAGTGACCTCTCTGATTATATTAGAATGGAGGCTATCAAAGTAAGTTGCTAGATCTGTTTGTAGGAGGGATGCTGGCTATATGTTGGAGTAATAGTGTATACCTTGGAGAAAGAGGAGTCAGCACAAATCTCATAGAAAAAAGGGCTTGGTGAGAAATAGGGAGTGCCTTGGAAATGGAGAGGGATGAAGTCCAAATGAAAGTGTGGTAAACTCAAACTATTTGCCCAAAATGAAAAGGAATGTGAAGGATACATTTGCCATGTGGAATCAGAATGCAAAGTAGAAAGAATAGACAGGTCTTCATCATATAAACAGCTTGAGATTTCTTGGCCTTTCTTTGGAAACAAAGGAAGATAACAGAAACAGAAAGGAAGATAACAAAGGAAGAAGCAGAAATCAATCTCTCCTAGAATGACTAGTGAGCACAACTCATCAATTCCCTGCTCTGACCTGAAGTCAGTCATTTCTACATTGGTACCTGCTCCCTTTTATTGGAAATTGACATATTAGAAGCCACAGCCTGAATGCTAGTATTCTGTTTTATGGGTTCTTTTTTGTTTGTTTGTTTGGTTGACTTTTGGTACTGGGGATTGAACCCAGTAACATCCTACCTCAAACCTAAACACCCACACTGTTTGATATTGAAACAGAGTTTCACTAAGTTGCCGAGGCTGGCCTCAAACCTGTAAACCTCCTGTCTCAATCTCCCAAGTACTGGGATTACAGGTGTGTGCCACCACACTCATTTTAGTACCCTGTATTTTTTTTTATTTTTTGTTTGTTTGATTTTGTTTTGTTTTGCCATGCTGAGAATTGAACCCAGGGCCTTGAGCATACTAGGCAATCTCTTGTACACTGAGTTATATCCTCAGTCTTTTTTTAAAAAAAGTTTTGTTTGAAGACAGGTTTGTCCAGGTTGGCCTTGAACTTGTGATCCTCCTGCTTCAGCCTCCCAAGTACCTGGGATTACAGGTGCATGCTACGTACCTTGCTAAGACGTAATATTTTTTTAATGTAATTTCATTGGTACATTGTAAGAGAAATCGTTATGCGGTTCAGAGTGATAGAAACATACAGTACCCTGGTTTTTAAAGATGCCAAGAGATTTGAGACTCTCTAGCCCACCACCTCCCCATGTCTTGTCCTCTCCCCTGTATTAGATTTGCAGTTTGTCTTCAGCTTCCCTGGTTTAACTGTTGGCCTCACCTCTCTCCCCTGCTGAATCACTTTATGCTGCTTCCTTTCTGTTGCTACACAACCAGGACAGTGTCTCTGTAGATTGTAGGGTTTGACCTTAACATATTTTAAGTTTTTATTTTCCATTGAGTTTTTTTTTTTTTTTTTTTTTTTTTTTTTTTTTTTTTTTTTTTTTTTTTTTTTTTTTTTTTTTTTTTTTTTTTTTTTTTTTTTTTTTTTTTTTTTTTTTTTTTTTTTTTTTTTTTTTTTTTGCGGTACTGGGGATTGAACTCAGGGGCATTCTACCTTTGAGTTATACCTCCAGTCCTATTTTTTATTCTTTATTTTGAAACCAGGTCTCGCTAAGTTGTGGAGTGCCTCTAGGTAGCTGAGGCTGGCCGCGAACCTGGATCCTCCGGTCTCAGCCACCCAAATGCTGGGATTACAAGCATGTGCCACCATACCCGGATTCCATTGAATTTTAATATTGTTAATTGTGCTATGATATTTTGTCCTTCAGGCCCTGACCTCCAACCTTATGCATCTAAAGCACTCATGTGGGTTTTAGTGATGGAAAACATTCTTTCTCTCATTCAGTGACTATTTAAGGGCCTAAATAAATTTGGCTGCCCACATTGGAAAATCTCAAAAGACCTCCGGGTTTAAAAAGAAATGAAAGATAAAATAAGGTTTTCAAAAATAGGGAAGAACATAAAAGGGTACAGACTCCTATAAGTAGATATAGCAACATGGTCCATGGTCCCTGTAACCAACTGCCTGATTGCCAGACACTGTTCAACTTCTCTGAGTTTCACTTTTCTTACAGACAGACAGACAGACAGAGAGAGAGAGAGAGAGAGAGAGAGAGAGAGAGAGAGAGAGAGAGAGAGAGAGAGAGAGAGAGAGAGAGAGAGAGAGAGAGAGAGAGAGAGAGCGAGCATAGGGAAGAGGGGCCATATATAATCCCCAAGGCTACAACCCCAGGAACCTCTCCTCAGCAATGAAGCCCACCTCCATCATATCTATCTTATTTCTATAAGTTCTACGGGGACATTCTAAATCCAAACCATAACAGGGTATGGTGTTTATTATCTCTCTGAGCATGAACAAGGAAGGTTTAAAACTATTGCTTAAAACAGAAGGTAGGATGACACAGAGGAAGTAGAATTAGGTACCTTTTATTTCTCCTAACAAGAGAAATGATCTCTATTCTAGAAGAATCCTGGCATGAATGTTTATCCAGGAAGACAAGCTTATAATCACAATGGAAGGAATATGAAAGCAATTAGATTCTATAAAGAAATGCAATGATCAGCCCCAACTGGGTACCATCCTGAGACACTGAAAGTCCTGCAAATATGTTGTGGAGTCATTGTTAGGAATCTTTAGATAATTATGGAAATAGAGTCAGAAATTGGAGGTTGGGGAATGAGATGGCCCAGTTTTGAAAAGGGGCTGGGTAATGAGTAGTTATCCTAAAATATCTGTAAAGTTAACATGGGGGAGAAAGATGAGAACTTTTGTTTATTTTAAGAATTCAGTTAGGTTCTATGAGTAAAATACACAAGGAGACATAGAAGATTAATTTAAGAAAGAATTTTTCTGAGAATGGGAGCTTTCCTAATATAGAAAAGACTGAATTAGACAACACCAAAATTTAAAGCACAGTCTTGGGCTGCACTATTCAGCCCAGGTTGCCTCTTCTGATCCATGCTTTAGCTCTTCATCAGGGAACAAGCAAGTCAAATGTGAAATCGTTAATTCCACCATCCTTTACTGTTGGATGGTGTTATTGTACTTCCAAATGTGTTCTTTCTCTTCCAGATTGTACCTGGTGTCAGTCTTTTTTCTGCTTCCCCAAACCTTCATCCCACTGAACTCATCTAATTTTCCTCATGCTAAGAAGCAGTATCCTGGGAAATATAGGGAATTCTGCTTTGGTTTTAGGCCTAAATATAGACTGTTTCAAAAGCTCTGCTGTGTGGATAACAGAGCTTCCACAGCTATTAGTAACATGACCCTCTCACACCCTTTCTGTCATATTACTAGCTCCCTGGGGAACCACAACAAGCAGAGTATGTTGCTGGCATTGTCAGCTTCTTGCATAATGTACCATCAAATAGAGTCCAAATCTTACCTTAACCTCTAGGAGGAAACTCGGTCATTGGAGCACAAGATGGGTGGTTTTCCATCAAGAATGTCCAGGGAAAAATTCCTGCATTACATGATGCTCTTTAAGATTCTAGAGCAAGCTGTCTGATAACCGTGACCTGACTTTCTGAAGAAGATGCTGCACACAAAATCCCTGATCACATCTCTGCCACCATAACTGAATTTCTCTCCTCAATCTTCTGTACCAATGATAGAACACCGCAGAGTAGGTATCTAGTTTTGCAAAGTCTCTGCCTTTTCTTACATTTCACTTCCCATCACTATATGTTGACTTGAAAAATACCTTTTATATTTAATTTTCTTTTTTAAGTATTTGAATTTTAAAAGAATTATTTAATGTCTACACTGGGGTTGGGGTATTTAGAGGCTTCAAATAAAGAACTTTCTGACAGGCATACCTGGATGCCATCCAATGCTAACCCTTGATGGTGGTGTACGTCTTAACATCAGTCTTTATATTTTGAGGCTAATCAGCCTGTTTCAATCTCTTCTCCTGCCTGGGTATTTTATATTTAAAGAAGACTGACTCCAAATACCATATCTGCATCATTTTTTTCCACAAGTCTAAAAGACTAACTCAGGCTATGAATCAGTTTCCTAAGTTCCCTGGATAGGGCAGTATCTAAGATAAAAGGTCATACTCTGCTACTTTCAGCAAGTTTTCTCTAAACATGAAGAGACATTAAGAGATCAGAAGATAGAGGGGTAATGGGTTTGGTTAGTACCAGTCACCCAAACTAAAAATAAAGTGTACAGGTGATGATGACGATGGTGGTGGTGGTGGTTTTGATGATGATGATGAGGAGGAGGAGGAGGCATAAGGAGACAATCGGGAGGGAAACTAAAGTGTGATTAATAACACTGCACTTAATGTTTCTTGTGAATCCCAAGTGAGTATATAATGACTAAAAAACAATCATATGACCTTCTGTTCCTGTCAGCTTTTTCAGAGCTGTGACCAAAATATCTGGAAAGAACAACTTAAAGAAAAAAATATTTATTTGGGGTTTACAAATTATTTGGGGTTTTCTATTTATTTGGGGTTTCAGAGGGTTATAGAAGTTTCAGTCTTTTATTAGCTGACTCCCAGGCAGGAACCATAGCAGCAAGGCCTCAGGGCATTGCAGAGAGGGGAGGGGAGACAGACACAGTCCCCAAGGCCCCACTCCCAGGGACCCATCTCCATCCATACCCTCCCTCTAAACCTGGCTGCTTTGGAGACATGCTTTCAACACATAAGCCTTCTGGGGGAAATTCCAAACCCAAACTATAACTCCATCGTTTTCTGCACTGTAGTATAAGAAGGAATAAAGAAAGAAATTTGTCCCTGGAGTGACATATTCTTATGCAAACTAATGTAAATCACACATCTCAGTGTTGAAAGCCTGTCTGACAAGCATTTCCAAAGCATCAAACAAATCTTCTAACAGGTTAACCTACACTGTGCTGATGCTGGCAAAGGACTTTTAGTACTTTAGAGAAGGCTAAGAAATAATTTCCATGCTTGGAAAAAAAAAGGACCCAAATATCATGCTGTATTAAGGGATTAGTGAGCTTAAAGTATTCTTTCTTCTCCTCACAACCAGGGACACCCTTTTGATCTAATCTAAGTGGTAATTTAATTTTAATGAAAGTGGAAGAACTGAAAGGTTGCACATAGCACAAAAAGAGAGAACAAGGTGGTCCAGAGATGAGACCTTCGCTTTTCTGGGCAGCAGGTCAGTTTATAAACTGAGGAGAATCAGACCCTAACTGCTGTATTTGCTGGACAGTTCGGATCCTTAAACAGTCATTAAGATATAGATTTGGAGTTTAGGGATTATTTTAATTAGCATTCTCAGTGCTGCAGTCCAAAAACAACTGACCACTGCAACCTAGAGGAAGGAAGATTCATTTGCTTGCATTTCTGGGGATTTCAAGGGTTCAGTACATGTCAGGCCTGGTTACACTGGCAAAGCTCAGGGCTTGGTATCAGAAAGCAGAGAGAGGAAGAGAGTAAAGTCCTCTGCTCTCATATCATGGAGGCTGGAAGCAGAGTGAACAAGCAAAGGGATTCCAAGACACAAGCAAGGTCTCTAAGGCCACACCCCTAGAGACCCAACTCCTCCCACCCCACCCACCTACCTAGGTTACCACCCGATAAATACATCAGATGGATTTATCCACTGATGAGATTACAGCCCTCGTGACTCAATTCGATTATATCAAATTAGAATATCAATACATTAGTTCTTTCAAAGCACACTCTATATCCAGCCATCACAGGGATGTCTTGGTTCAGAACACATTTGAGGGTCTGCTATATTCTACCTAATTTCATATTTATTTCTTTTATGGTTCATTGATTTTCTTATTCAAAATGCCTCTATTAGGTACCACTTTCAGATGATGCAAGTTGAAATTTATAAAAGTTGAGAAATATCCAAAGATCACATAGCAGATAATTGGAAAAATGAGGATTCAAACTCATATCTTTCCAACGAGATTATCCTGAATCCTTAATGGCTTTTCAGATCTCTCAGTTCACCCCTTCTCATCATGCATATTCCATGGATAAATAAAGACAGGGGAGGAAAAATCTTTAAATCCATTGCCAGAAAGGAGGTATTACTTATAAGACAGAATGATAAGTATAGAAGAAATAATAAAGAATAGCATGAATAGTTGGAAAATGTAATCGAGCCCTCATGTATTGAGAAGAGGCCCTTGCATTCATGATAATAGCCATTCAAAGAATCAGTCTTCAGATATTTGTGAACTAATCATCAGACTTAGATTAATATTTGCTTTATAAAACTAAAGAGGAATAGTTGTCACACATTTTACAATGTTCTAAATCAGAAGTTTAACAGAAATATGATATGAATGACATCTATAATTATTAATTTTCTGGGACCCACATTAAACATGAATTAATAAATTGGAGGGCATTAAATTAAAAAGTTTCTATTCAGCAAAGGAATCCAGCCAGAGTCTAAAGAAAGAAGCTACAGAATGGGAGAAGATTTTTTGCCAGCTACCTCTGATAGAGGACTAACATCCAGAATATACAAAGAACTTAAAAGACTTCCACTTTCCTGCATATGGTTAACCAGTTTTGCCAACACCATTTGTTGAAGAGGCTATCTTTTTTCCAGTGTATCTCTTTGGCTTGTTTGTCAAAAATCAATTGACTGTAAGTGTGTGGGTTTGTTTCTGAGTCTTCTATTCTGCTCCATTGGTCTATGTGTCTCTTTTTGTACCAATACTATGCTGTTTTCAGACTTAACACTAAAAAAACCCCAAATATCTCAATCAAGAATAGGTAACTAAATAGACACTTTACAAAAGAAGAAATGCAAATGGCCAATAAATATATGAAAAAATGGTCAACATCATTAACAATCAGGGAGGTGCAAATAAAAACTACGCGGAGATTCCATCTAACTCCAATTAAAATGGCAATCATCAAAAAGTCAATCAACAATTAATGCTGGTGAGCACATGGGGAAATAGGAACTCATACACTGTTAGTGATATTGCAAATTACTGCAGCTGCTATGAAGGTGAATATAGAGATATTTCAGAAAACTAGGAATGGATATACCAAAAGATCCAGCTATACCACTCCTGGGTATCTTTCCAAAATGATTAAAATCAGAATATTATAGCGATAGATGCATATCCATGTATATAGCAGCACAATTTACAATAACCAAATCATGGAACCAGCCTATGTGTCCATCAACAAATGAACGGATTACAGAATTACAGGATATACACACAATGGAATTCTACGCAGCAATAAAGAACAAAATTTTGTCATTTGCAGAAAAATGGATGAACCTAAAGAATATGGTGTTAAGTGAGATTAGTCAGTCACATATGGAGAAGGGTCATATGTTTTCTCTCATATGCAGAAACTAAGGAGTAATTGGGATACAAAAGAGACTTTAGGTAATGAAGGAGGAACTCCAGCGGAGCAAAGAGGGGGAGGATCTAGGGGACAGTGGCGTTGGTGGGAGGGAGAATCAATGAAGGGAACCTGGCCACTGAAGTTATCTACATATGTGGGATTACTAATGCCAATTTCCATATCAGGTATGGGGAAGGGGAGCTAGGGAACGCTCAGCAAGTGCTGTGTGCATATATGTCCCTATCTCTCTGAACTACATAGTGATAACAATACACCAATAAAAGTATTTAAAAAAGAAACATGTTTAATTTCAATGTTATATTTTATATAATCCAATCTATTCAATGTATTACTATTTCAGGGTCAGGGGTATATAGCTCAGTGGTAGAGTACTTGTCTAGTGTGCACAAGGCCCTGGGTTTGATCCCCAGCACACATATATATGTGTGTGTGTGTGTGTGTGTGTGTGTGTGTGTGTGTGTGTGTATGTATAATTATTTTAACATCTAATTAATATATAATTATCAGTGAGAATTTATATCTTTTCAATACTAAACTTCTGCAACCTAGTATATGTTCTATACTTACAACTCATGGTAATTCAGTTGCAACTCTTCGGTGCTTTATATAAATCAGGTCTTTCCTAATAAATTTGTGAGTAATGGAAAATATTTCATACTGCTTCAGTTTTATCAAATTTAAACTGGTAACATTAAATGACACTTAAAATTCGTTTTCCCATTCCCAGTAGCCATACGGTAAATACTCGACAGCCACACATACTATCATATGAAGAGGGAGGAATAGAAGGTATTCACTGTGAATACACCTTCCATATGTCTTTTCCTCCTTTCGTGATTGTCCACAGTAGGAACAGGATAGGGTAGGTGTTTCAGGCAGTGGTCTGTTCCTCCAATTCTATTCTCTCATAGCTGTTTGGGTAGACATGAGGTGCCATTGGCAAAGTGAGCAGGCTAAGATTAAAAACTGGCAACCAATTAACTTTTGGAAAAGACATTTTTAATAATAGTCTCAAGAGCCAATCACTAATAATCAACTACTAGTTTTTTAGTTAAAATATATGCATGAAATATCATTTGTGTGGAACCAAGAGCTGCTTAAAGTATTGAATAAGTTTATGTGAAGTTATCTAATGTGAATAGAATTATAATCATCGTATCTTGGAAGAATACACAAACGTGTACCTAAAGCAGGCTCTGAGGCACCTCAATGAGCTCTAAGCTAGACTTTGTTATCTGTTATGTAACTCTCAAGGATAGAGTCTGACTTTTTTTTTCCCTCTCAGCTACTTTTCTTAAGCTTATCTCTCAGAGCTCTTCCCATCAGGATATCTTGGCTCAAGACTCAGACTCCTCTCTACTATGGAAGAATTCCTTGAATCGGAAACGTGCTGAGAAATTGGTATTCAGCACATCAATTGCCAGCAAGAGAGAGAGAGAGAGAGAGAGAGAGAGAGAGAGAGAGAGAGAGAGAGAGAGAGAGAGAGAGAGAGCGCTGGAATTTCTATTTAGGCATGACTTGTACTACTTTCTTTCTTTTGGTGGCACTGGGGATTGAACCTGGAGGCATTCTACCTCTGAGCTATGCCCCTAGCCCTGTTTGCCCTATTCTATTTTATATTTTATTTGGAAACAGGATCTTGCTAAGTTGCTGAGGATGGCTTAGAAACTGTGATCCTCTTGTCTCGGCCTTGATAGTACTGGGATTACAGGTAGGCACCACCACACTCAGATTGCCACTTGTACTACTTTTTACCATAACTTACTGTATGTATTATCTATTTATAAGGATATAGAAACAAAAGGATATGGGATTTATTTTAAAAGATGGAATATCTCTAGGAGTTTGATGCTTTGTTGATGCTTCCTATTTTTTTTTTTTTTTTTTTTTTACTCTGCCCACACATATCTGCAAGATAAGACATACTCTGATTAGCATCAATGAGTGACTCTCTAAGGCAGGGAGTCTCATCAGAGCAGGGGAAGGATGATGTGTGATTCACACTCAGTCTCAAGGATTCTGACAGCCCTCTGCCCCCTTCCCCTAGACTAAGAACCATTAAAATAATACGTTCATGTCCTATAACAGCCACATGATATAGACTTAGACATTATTTTTAAAACTCTTACACTTAGATGAATGTGTCACTTTTCAAAAAAATTAGTATGAAAACACCCTAATTTGCAAAACAGATAAGTCAGTATGGGTTTTTGCATTATAAAAGAAAACTTCAAAGGGTTTCTCTAGTCAATGTGTTACCCTGAAACATTTAAATTATGATTCTGGTTTTTAAAAAGTGACTTATACACAACACCTTAGGAGGGCATCTATTGTAAAGTTAAGTGCATCTGTACCAGTAAAATAAATTTTTGTTCTAACTGAGGTTATTATCATTTTATTATTCAGGACAGTGGTGCCAAAGAAAATATTAACATTTTATTTTCTAAAAGCTGTAATGACTCTTTGTTAAGTAAGGATCCATCATATTGAAAGTTGTATATCTGCTACCAGAAATAGAGATAAGCTTCTTTCTGGAGAAGCACTGCATCAATAAAAAATAATACATCTGCTGTCTCCTTTTTAGGATTGTTTATTTTTAAGATACTGTTGTTTAATACACACAAACACAAACAGTTTCTAAAGTGTCTTCTCATCTTATAAATCCTAGAGGTTTATTTTCTTTAAGAGGTAAATAATTATAATGGTAATGTCTTCTTATTTACTAAACTGACACTGGTAGTTATCAATAGTGAGAGAAGTTATCTCAAAATAAAATCAAGAATAACTTCTAATATTTTATAGCACAGGAGCATAACTATAGTCCACGACAATTCAGTGAATATTTCAAAATAGCTGCTGGACAGAATTTTGAATGTTCACAATACCAAGAAGTGATACATATTTGAGGTAACAGACATGTCAATTACCCTGATCTGATCATTCTACACTGCTTACATATTGAAAATGTCACACTGTACACCATAAATATTTTATAAATATGAAATACCAGACTAATAAATCTCATTGCATAGACATAAGTTGATATTAAGACAGATATGTAGTATCACAATAGCAGAATCCAAACAAAAACAAGGAAATAGTATACAGCTTACTTTAAAGTGCCAGAAAGTTAAAATATACAACTCATTTTTAAAATCAAATTCTAAGTTACATGAGATGTGTCATTATTTTTATCAAGCCCACAGCTGGAAACTCCAGAATTCTATCTGTTGGTTGCTTAGGTACGCTTCATCTTCATATTTCAGCTGCTTTTTTTTCCACTTAGTGAAGAGAAAATAATTCTTATTGTTTGTTGACATGATGAAAATCTCTCCTTGATTTATAATTCAAGTTAAGTGGCTCTTTAGGATTGTAGTTAAATTGTCTAATTTTAGTCACATTGTTTTTCTTTATTTAAGAAAGTGTAGGTCTCAGGAAATCATGTTAGAAAATTATTTACAAAGAATATACAAGATGAAAATGAGTAACTTATTAGTTATTCTAGACTATTAATATAAGTTAGTATCCAGAAGGCTGAGCATAAACATATTATATTTAAATGAAAAATCTTTATGTTAAATGCATGATTTAGCCTTCGCACTGAGGACACAATTAGGTTAAATAAGTCTGTTAATTTATGAAACAAAATTGAAATATCAAAGCATTATGAAAGAATATAAAAACAGAGAAGACAAAAAATATAATAATACAGTAGTTCCGAACCACTTTAAAGTTACTTAGATATATTATCTTGTTTTTTATCATTTAATAGGTAGCTAGTCAAAAAGTCTAATTTCATAAGAAATTCTCACTTGCTCACGTTTATGAGATTGAGTTGTATGAACATTAATAAAAAAAACTAAATTTTAAAAACGATATGCCAAGTGAAAGAAACTAAAAGAAAAGAGGATCCTATATATAATTTCATTTTAATGAAAGTCTAGAATAAGAAAAAATAAACTATGGTGACAGAAATCAGATTAGTGGCTGCTGAAGAGGAGGAGGATTGGGAATGAACATGACCTAACTTTCATAGGATATCGGAAAGTTCTATGTGTTGTTAGGGGCATGGGGTCCGCAAAATACATTTGACAAATGGATTTGTCAAAACTCATTGAACAGTATGGTTATCTGAGCATTTCACTGTTCGCAAATTATACCTTAATCAATACAAATTGAGACCAAAGCAAAACATTGATCCATCCAAACATCAAACTGAACCCAGTATAAGAAATTGGATTTATCATGCAAGTGATTGTGACTCAAGTAAAGGTAACTGTTATGGAAGAGTAAAAGTCTGACCATCCAAGAAGCCACATCAGTAAGAATTTAGAAAAAAAAAAGAAAAACTTTCATATTAGCTACATAAATTACACTGAAAAAAAAAACATGAAAATTATAGTTTCTTTAAACAGCATATAGGCTAGTTTAATGCTCAAATTTGTACTAATAAATCATCTTCCTTAAAATCTGTTAAGTATCTTATTTTTTAATCCTTTTGTGCCGATTTTATTTTTAAATTTAGCCTCCAGTTTGTATTTTTCTGGCAACTGTGATTCTGTGAAAATATTAAATTGTGGATGGATCAAGAGAGAACAATGACAACAATAAAATATTTTTATGTATATTTTAAACGTGTGCGTGTGTGTGTGTGTGTGTGTGTGTGTGTGTGTGTGTGATACTGGGGATTAAACTCAGAGGCATTCTACCTCTGAGCTACAACCCCAGTCTCTGCTATTTTTTGTTGAGGCTGTACCATCACACCCAGCTATTTTAAACAATTTTTTAAAATTCTAAAACAGGGTTGCTTATTGACAAGGTTAAAATAAAGGGATGTAGTTCAAATAATAGTGAATTAGTGATAAACATTATTCCTAGATGGTTTTCAATGAAGGCATGGTGATTGAAGAGTGACCCTTAATAAGTAAAACAAAGTCAAAACAAGAAAAGAGGTGAATTTTTAAAATTTCATATCTTGCTACATGAACAATGTATTGTATATCCAGGAACATAAATAGTATATATTTTCATGAATATTTTTCTTCTACATATTGCCCCAAGCCATAGATATTATGAATAAATTCATAATGAATCTTTTATTGGTCAGCTGCATAGGGCTCTGTGCTGTTAGTAAAATTATTAGCTCAGTGTCCTTTGTCTTCCACCAACACCACTGTGGCTGTTGGCTCCATTAACATTTATGAGAATTTATTTCATAATGAATAGACGGAAGGGGGTTTTGTTGGAATAATGGCCTGAAACACCTTAGAAAGGTGGAATGGATGGCGGGGCTTGAAAAACAGCAGGATTAAAATTCAAGAGAAAACTCTAATATCTGATACACAAGCAGAATCTTTGCTTAGCCCAGGTGTCTCTACACAGTACAGAGATGAGGAAGAGACCCATGGATCCATTCCTGTGGGATATTCCACTTGGCTTTAATACACAGGGAGTTGCAGGTCAGAGAGCAATGAGCTCCTGCACCAGGGCTAGGATAATTCTCATCATGGATATTTTCAGGGGATCTGGGGGACTCAGGTAAGCTGATTTGAGGCCAATGCTTCATCAATGACTAGGTGGCAGCCGGGAGTGGTACTGCACACTTGTAATCTCAGTCCTTGGGAGGCTGAGACAATAAGTTCACTGGTTTGAGTCCAGTCTCAGCAACTTAGTGAAGCCTTCAGAGACCTAGCAAGACCCTGTTTCAGAACAAAAAAATAAAAGAAGGCCTGGGAGTATAGATCAGAGGTAGAATGCCCCTGGATTCAATCCTCAGCATTACCAAAAAACAAACAAGAAAAAAGAAAAAAGACAAAACAACTAGGTGGTGAGAAAGAGTAGACTAATTTGTATACCACTGTTTGAAGAAGACTGACTGGTTTATCAGTATATGCAACATAGTCTTAAAGGGTGTCCCAGAAATAACTGGCTAGCATTTATTTCTAAGAGTACTAATTGCTGACAACCAATTATTTACTAGTGCCATCATACTCTTGACAGTGCCTGTAGTCTGGTGGGACCTAATGGTCTTGGGTTACATGTTGATATTCTTTTGAAAATATTCTAGAACTGATCCTAGAAATGAGGTAACTGTGCAAATAATATATACATAACTTTATGTTTTGTGGACTATATTATAGCAGAACAAATGTAAGTGTCTCATGTTTCAGTGCATACCAGCTATTTCTCATGTTTCTGCAAGCCATGTGTCTATGATACATTTTCTATTTCATGTTACAAATCTGCTTTCCACTCCACAGACACTCAATAGCATTTACTTAATTTTTATTATGCCCTTATGCAAGAGTACTGTTGTTATTTTACAGTAAAGTTTAAGTCAGTGAGATTTTAGCAACGGAGACTCATTAAGAGTAAGCAATTTGGTGCTTAATGAGTTGTTAACCCTGAGTAAATATATTAAAATAATAGAGTGATAAATTTAAATTGAATTGCATTGGGCTTGTTTTCTGTTCAATAATGTCTTCTGCAGCAAGAGAAAGTGCCACTTAAAAAGCAATTTTTGATGAAATATATTCTGAATCGCTTATACTTACTTCTCACATACCATCCATCTCTTCCTTATTTGATTCTTTTTTTAGTTACCCTGTTCCCCATTCTCTCTTAAATATTCATTATTCTGAATATTTCAAATTTTATTTCTAAAAGAAACAATATCTTGGGGCCTACACAACTGGAATAAAATTGCACATGTCTTGGATAAAAATAAAAATTCCCTTGAGGTAACTGCATACTTTTGAAAGGTATTACTGAGGAAGTAAAGAAATTAAAATCCAAAACATATTTGCTCACGATGAGTTCATGGCCAGGCAAAGTGGGGCCAGTCTTCCCTCTCAGCACATTTCTTATCCTTTTGCACCGCGGTCAGTATGATGCTTCTTAATCAACAGCTCAGCTCCCTGTAGTCTTCTGAATCAGGCTGTCAACTTTACTGACACAAATAAAGTTCTATTACTGTAAGTCCCACAGAGCCTCAGGAACAATTGAAGAGCAAGCCAGAATTTAATCTCTTGCATGGCTCATCAACAAAAACTGTCAGTTTGGTTGAAATAGCAAACATTTTTCCCCCCTGATAAGAAACTAACAGGATGCAGCTGGGCTTGAAGTTCAGAAGTGGAATTTGAGGTGCTAGTGACATGAAAACTATCCTTTGACTAAAAATAAAGCAAGTTTGAGTTGAGATTGGTAAATTAAGATGAAATTGGAATTCAAAAATACCCATACTATAGTCATGATGATATTTTGGTTTATGAGGTCACAGAGGGCATTTCGATCAAAAGGTATCAGATACTTGTGGTTGAAAGCTACTTCTATAATAGACAAAATATCAAAATTGCTCAGAACTGACAACTTTCAGGTGATACTTTTCAGAGATGGAAGTGAAATGGCATATATATACTTAAGAATGACTATAAAGTGATTCTCAGTAGATCTATATGTCTAGGGACTTCACCATCCACAGAGAAACTGGAATTCAAGGTCAAAATAATGATACATATGAGAAGTTAAACAACTTGATGAACTCAAACTCAGATCACCTATTTTTGGGGGTGAGGGAGGAGTGTACTGAGAATTGGATCCAGGGTCTCAAGCATGTTAGGCAAGTGCTCTACCACTGAGCTATATCCAATAGGCCTTTTTTCTTTTCCTTTTAATTTGAGATAGGGTCTGTTAAGTTGTCCAGGCTGGCCTTGAACTTATGATCCTCTTGCCTCAGCTTACTGAGGGGCTGGGATTACAGGTGTGTGACATCATACCTAGTTCAAATGACTTCTTAAAGTATTACTATATCTACATATGAAAACAGATGAACATTTAAAATTAAAGGAACTCATATGTAGTAGGTAGAGAGAAATTGTGAAACAAAAGGGACTCCAGATAAAGGACAAGAAACTCTATTGATAGAGGGGATATAGGGAAGAAAGGTAGGGCGGGGAAGGAGACTTGATGAAGGAAACACTTCAAATAATGCTATGTACATATACAAAATTATCAATGCTAGTCTCAATATCATGTATGTAGAAGGGGAGGGAATGGGTTGAAATCTGGAGGGAAACTTTCCAAGTGCTGTGTGCATGTATGTTCCTGTCACTCTGAACTTCATTAGGATTTCAGATTACAATGTACCAACAAAAGTACATTTTAAAACTAAAACAAGTAAAGGCCATTTCCATTCAAGTTTTAGGTCTTACCATCAACAATCTACTGACTCCTGCTCATGAATATTTGCTTGTATTTGGAAAGGCAGGAGGCATGCATATATGCTAACAATATATATATATATATATTTGATATTTCTTACTCCAGAAATTCAATACTTATATACAGAGTATTTCCACTTTGTCTCTTCCATTTACACTTACACACTTAGAAATTTATCTCTCTTCTTTCTCTCTCTCTTTCTGGCTTTAGTTTAAGAATCTATATTCACATTCAGTAGTTGAATGTGTGTTTGAAACCATGGAATTTACATATTTCTTTTAACTAAAGTTTCCATCTAACTTTAACACATAGCTAGCCTGATGTTTAAAGCATGCAATTAAGAGAGGTGTTGACAGCATTTGAAGGAAGTGTCCAGCAAAGACGCACCATGGCAGCAATCCAAGGCCTTTCTAGACAGAGGCATGCAGTGAAAATGACAACTGGCTCACAGCGAAAGCTGAAATAAAAGCTTTCCAAGAAGAAATCAAGGGAAGAGATGCTTATAGTGGCAAAATTATCTTACAGAACAATTTATCCCACTATAGTTTTTCAAAAGAGCAATAACCTCAGTTTGCATAACACATTTCATTCAGAAGAAACTAAAGCATTCTATGTGCGATTTTGTGGACTTTACTGCCAATGAGATGCTGCTGCATTCTGTAGTAGGAGTAGTAGAGGCTTTGAACATGGCTCCCAGTGAAAAAATCTGGCACAGTTATTCTGAGAGGAAAATGGAGAAGAGTGTGAACCATGGTGAGAAAGGTAGCACTGAATTGGAAATCAGTGCGACTAAAGCTATTGATCAGAGTAGGACTCATTGGTATTCAGTCACTAGCAGGTTCACTTAAGTCTAGTGATGATAAGGAATTAATAGCTCAATGCAATCTGCAACTCATTTATTCCAATTACTCAGGGACAAAGAAACTAAGATACAGGTCCACATGTGAGAAGCTAGTGTTGATGTAAATGAAAATCTGAATAAATAGAACTGTTATCAAAATGTTGGATGAAAATGATTTTGATAATGCCTTCTCTTGAGGAGCCCCAAAAGGCGATGTCATACCTAATCCTAAATATCCACAGAATTTCAAGATTTATGAAGGTAGAATTTGTTGGCTTGGTGTCCTCAACCAGCAATGCGTTCCTGATGCATCTTTGCATCATGTATCCAGGCTGAGAAGTCATGAGAAAGAACAAATGAAAGGAGGGGGAGAGGAAGGCATGAAAAAGACATATGGGAAGGAGGGTTAGAATCTATGATGGAAAAAAACAAAGAGAATCCCATGTTGGTCCGTGATCTTAACTACTCTTTGCTCTATCATGCCACCCTTCCCACCACCAGCAATATTTGTACACTACCAAGTAGATAAGTTTGGTTTTTGTATTTGTGTTTTATGTGCTCATTTAAAAAGAGGTTGAATAGAGTTATAGTAAAGACTCTACCACTAACTCTTGAAATTTTCAAGAAATTATTTAATTTCATAGAGATCATCCAACTATGCCCTCTCTTGTTATAGGTAAGGAAATGAAGTTCCAGATAAACTTTTCAACCTAGGATCGAATATCTCCATGAATAATGATTCTTACTTATTAAAGATAAGGGCAATAGGGTGCTATATGAAAGTGAAGTTTGTTTCACAAATGAAAACCTGGTTTATTTATCATTAACTTTTTTCTTCTCTAAAGTATGTCAATAGATTTTAGATGGATTCAAGCAAAGAATATTTTTATGTTCATCTATGAAGCATTAACCTTCTTTGAAACCCAGACCAACTCAAACTCCAAAGGGAAAGTCAATATAATGAATGACTATACCATGATTTCCAAAGTTGGCTTCCAATAAGCCTCCCATCAAACATTGGACCATATTCAACCATCTACAGTAGATATTTTTAAATAAAACAAAATAAAAACCTATTTCTTAAGTAATGGAGTATTCTACTTAAGAGTAAATTTGAAGATAGATCTATATTTTCATTATTTGCTTTCTCTTTTATCTAACATTTGGGTGAAATAAAGTTTGACAAGCAAGTTTACCTCAGCATAATTCATACCAACCTAAATATGGACCAAAATGTCCAGAGATATATAAATGGACAAAAAGGGTTATATATGGATATACAATGGAATATTATATAGCTATAAAAGGATAAAATACTGTCATTTGCAGCAACATGGATGGAACTGGAGGACATTATGTTAAATGAAATAAGCCAGGTACAGAAAGACAAATATTGCATTTTCTCACTCATTTGTAGAAGCTAAAAAAGTTGATCATAAAAAAGTAGACAATAGGATAGAGATTGTTAGAGGCTAAAAAGGGATAGGAGAGGGAATAGAGGGTGGATACAGGAAAACAAAACACAGAGGAAGAAGAGGAGTTTTGATGATTTTAGCAAAATAGGACAATTGTAATGTACAACAATTATATATTTCAGATAGGGAAAGAATTTGAAAGTCCCCAATACATAGAAATGATAATATTTTAGAAGATGGAAATGCTATTTGCCTTGATGTGATCGTTATACATTATATACTTGCATCAGATTACAATACTCTACCCATACATACATGTCAATTAAAAACATAAAACTAAAACTCCATAAGATTATTAGACATGAGAAACATGAGCATTAATAATTTCTGTTATTTTTGTGCTTTTGGATTATTTCACATTTGTTCAAATAATATAAAACGCTGCATGCCTTCACTGCTAGTATACTTTAATTTGGAATCCTAATTATAAATGACTCTTTATGAAGAATGCCAAGTATTTGGCACCACATCTCCCAGGATCTAGGGAACGAAAAAATGAAAAGTCAATTTCTCTGTTGCTATGATTCTATAAGCAGAGAGGCAGACAGTTGTGCTTATTTGAAGGAGCACCATATGCTGAGCCACAAGCTTGGCCTTCATATGCTATAAAATCAATGTGCATACACAGTTAAGATGTAGGCAAATCAGTGAAGTGTGTACATCAATTAATAAGTCAGTAGCAGTTTGCTATATACTCATAACTTGTTTTTAAAAGGATACTACTGAAACAGAATGTCAAGGTTCTTTGCTATACCCAGGCTGTATTATCAAGTGTCTTCTAAATACTAAAAAGAACATTATATCTCCATTCAGTGCCCATCTACCTGATTTGAGTTATTTGGTCTTTACCAAAGTTCTCACAAAGATTTCACACTGACCTTTAAGACTCTTTACTATCCTTCCAGAAAGAGGCATGCTCTTCCAGTTTATATCTTGAGCATAACTCCCCCAGAGGTCTGACAGCCAAGCAGGGAGAAGAGTTTTTCTGGTTATGGTTTTATCAAACTTCGTTCACCAAACTTATCCTAGTGTTGTAGGCATGAAATTACTTGCCTGCAATTAATATCCTTGGGCAATCTCTAACATAAAAGAAGTCATTTGTCATGCTATTCTGATATGATAAATGCAATACATCTATTAAGACTCGAATGTTCCATTTCCTCTAAGGGCTATATCTGCCCTCTAGTCTTTAGCACTTGAAAGTTTCTCTTAATTAAAACAGAAAAGACATTGTTTGATTTGTTTGCTTTATTCTCAAATGTAAGCAGAATATCCCAGCTACATAACTTGGATATGTGAAATCTTCCTCATTTTTGTCTGGGAGGCTACAGAAGGTGGTTTTATGTGTTACTGTCACATGGGGAGTTTGTGCTCTCTCCCTTTCCTGTTCATTAATCCCTTGATGAATTCCTTTGCTCACTCCCTCTGCTGTACACAATCTCAGTGAAGACTCTGGTCCTATAGGTGTTGTAGCCTCTTCTACTGTCCCTCCAAGCCAGACAGATATTTGGGTGACTGGTTGAATCCCTAGGCAATGAAGCCATACCAGCATCGGAAGTGGTGGCACAGGTGAAATAGTCTCTTCTAGTCTGTAGGAAGCGCTGTCATCTAGGGCTCAGGGCTGTAATGTCTGCATCTCAAGTTTCACAAGGTTCCAAATCAAAATGTTCCCATCAATTTCTGCCTGTATTCCCTACCCTTTAATCTCTACATACATCCCAGGCAGTCTCCACACTTCAAATTACCTGTGTAGTCCCTTCTTCCTAGTCTTCCTGCAAGAAACAAAAGCCCACAAATTTATACAATCACACAAATAAACCTCATGTGTAAAGAATATTGTATTTTCCCTGTTTTACTAGACTCTCAATCCTAATTTCTGGGATACCCTTACAATAGTCTATCTGAATTTTGGATTGCCAAATAGCCCCTCACCTCTATTTCACTTTTTTTCTAGTCTCTCCTTACCATGGTTTTTATTCATCATACATTACTACTTGTCTAAACCCACTAAAGGATGATGAGATAAAAAGGAATTTACACCTGGAAAACTGCCCTTGATTAAGCTCTCTGTACCACTTACTGATTATTTGCCACTCTAGCCATTAATAATAATAATAACCAGAAAGCAATAACTTAGAAATGAGCAGAAAATCCACTACTTCCAAGCTAGTTTTTCTGGGTTATCAACTGCAAGTCTATAATGATGTCATAGAGTTGGAGCAGATATTGTATGTGGTATACAGAAGTCCAGCTTAATTCTCTTATCTAATGGTGATTATTGCTGCAAGAGGTGCTTCTCTCTCCAAACATGAGCAGCCCCATAATGATTCTAGAAGAACTGTCTACAGCGACTATGCAGTAATTTTCTGGAGTGGCTTGCACATAACCTGAAGTTTATGGAAGAGTTGGGAGGGAGAGTGAGAGAGGAGACAGATAGCAGGTTCACTCCAGAAACTGTGCCTGTCCAGGGCTCCGTCCTCCTCCTTTAGCCAAGTATATTTTTCTTGACCATAACAATAAAAATTGTAAACAAAATATAAATTTATTAGATAAAGTAGTAGCATGCTCAGACTAAATGTTAAAAAAAAAAAAAAAGTCAGATGAGATTCACTGGAAACGTCTCTCTGAAAAAAAAAAAAAAAAAAAAAGGTGGAATTCTCCTAGCAATGTTAAGGTAATAAAAGCTCCTTAGCACTTCCATATCCAGGCATTGTTCTATGGGCTATACTTAGATTATACTTAGATTTTCTCACCAAGCTTAACAGTTTGGGAATCAAGTCCTAGTATTTTCAAGGTTGTAAGATGAGAAAACTGAGGCTCAGAGAAAGCACCTGTCTCACCCTTTCTCTCATCCCTACAGTCCTCAGTTTAGTCGCCTGAGGATATAGAGAAATTGCTCTCTCTAGGCATGTTGCCTCACATCATTAGGCTTATAACTATTAGGTGCAGATTTGGAAATGCTGGACTTTGACTTTATCCTATGCTCTTTAATTGCTCATCATTGTTTTTGTAATTTTTTTTGAGTTAAACTATAATAGACACACACACACTTTATATCTCCTACATGTTGCTTTAGAGATCATATGAGATTGTTTGAAAAAAATATTTCATATGCTTGAAAATACATTGCAGGTGCAGATTAGTTATATTCTTATGACATGGCACTTCTAAAAGAGTTTAAAATAAGATGTTGGGGGAAAAAAGCACATATACTAATAAAGCTAACTAACCAGCTACTTAATGCTAAATGAGGACCTCAGTCATTAAAGTTTTGGGAATTCAGCAGAAGAGAAAAAATAATTTTGAGCTGGGAGAAATATTATTTGAGTTGGGCTTTGAGATACAATTAAGATAAGTGGAAGAACAAGGATGATGTGCAGAAGATAAAAACAAAGAGGTAAACAAAAAGAAAGAAGAAATAACTAAAACATTCTATGGGTTTAGGAAATGTCTCTCAATCCTTCTAAATGAAGGAGAACTAGAGAGAGTTAGAGAAGAATATGTTGGTTAGAAGAAGATCATGGGATGTCTCAAATGTAGGTTAAGGGACTTGGGAAACTGTAAACAGGTAATGGAAATGCTGAAAATTTTTGAAGAGAGGAGATCAAAACTGCAGATTTTTGGAAGCAGGAGGCAGCTTGCAAAGAGGCAGCAGGTGAGGGGAGATGGTACCAGAGCAAACAATAGGGAGGTTTAGCAAAAGAGCCAAGATTTAGGGCACTTAGTCTAAGGCTATTTCCTAACTTAGTAAATGAGTGATTTACAAAGGCTAGGTCATCTGGTCAAGGTCAAGTTCAGTCTCGACACAGCACCACCCCTATTGCTGAGAGGCTCCTGTCCTCTCTACTACCTAGGAAGAGAAGCCAACAGGGATCCCTACTCCCCGAGGAAGCTGTCTGGACAGGAAAGCACAGAGAGAAATTTCTGGACCTCATTCCTCTGCTCTCTGAATAAACTCATTGATCACGTTATGGCTGGATAAAAGGAACCATTTTTTTCCTCAGATCTGAAAATAAGATTTATAATTATTTTCAGAAAAAATGTTGTCAGAAAGGATTAGGCCCACATTTGTCTCTCTCTTTTTTTTTCTTATATTGCTCATATTCCTCCCCACTTCTATTTCATTTCACTTTATGCCCATATTCTACAGTGACTAAGTGTGGTTCCTCTTTGTTTTGCTGATTTTCCCACTTTGATCAGCATCAGGAGATATTTTTTAAAAGGCAAAGGAGAATAACAAAAGCAGAACACATCCTGAGTTAACTGAACTTCAAGGGAGAAGCTCAGCGTTGTTCTTCCCACACACCAAAGAAACAGATAAAATGGACCATGTTATTTATAGCTGCCTTCCCATTTCTAATAATCCTCCATTTAATTAGGACTGTAAATAGCACTGGCGAGTGCTCTATAGCAATGCATGAGAAATCCCCGCCCTCCTCAGAATACATCCCATCCTATGAAAGGAAAGAATATCAGGGTGAGTTCTCAAAGCTCACAGAGACACTGACTTATGGAGGAAAAGCCACAATTTTTTGTGCTACAGAGAATACTGAGTTTAAAGAGACAGAAAATTTAATTCTGGTCTTTCTCTGCAATTCTAAGCCATGTGAAAGATAAAATACTCCAACCACAAAAAATCTAAATCTAAACTTACTCAAAGTACAAAACAATAGATGCAGACAATGTTGAGTCTAAGATTACATGTGTAAGTTCCAAATTAATCCACTTTTATTGTATTATTTAATAACAATTGTATTCTACATGGAAGATGACTCAGAGAATTCCCAATTATATAATTATTCCCCAACATCCATGGACCAGATACACACATTCACTTTGAGAGTAAGTCTGTAATGTTCCAGACTTATTAGCACTTAAATTAGGTACAGTGTGTGTCTCCAACACTGTGGTACTATATATCCCTTTCTTTAAACAATGTGTTTGCAATAAAAAGTGACAACATGCTGATAATAAAGACAAAAGAAAGAACTTGATGCTACAGTTTGGATCTTAAGTGTCCCCCAAAGCTCCATGGGTGGCACTGTCGGGTGGTGGTGGAGCCTTTAGGAAGTGGGGCTTGGTGGGGGAACTCAAACTTTCTACATGTGGATCATTCATCCTTTGTCCAAAGTTGGTATGGTAACAGAGTGGAGGCTGAGAATGTATTTGTCTTTTTGAGGCTAAAAAATTCCAATAATAGCCAGGCATAGTGGCACATGCCTGTAATCACAGTACGTGGGAGGCTGAGACAGGAGGATCATAGGTTCCAGGATAACCTCAGCAATGTATCAAGACTCTCAGAAACCTAGAAAGACCATTTAAAAAAAAAAAAAAAAACTTAAAAAGGGGCTTAAGGTGTGGCATGGAGGTAGAGTGCCTTTGATTTCAATCCCCAGCAGTCCCCTCCCAACTCATACACACAAAGGATACCAAGTAAGGAAACACTTTCAGGCAACATGGCCATCCTTATGTTGGACATAAATTTAGAGTAGGGAATCTTCCAGTCAATGCAGTACAGTTCTGGTATACCAAAAAAGCCAGATATGTTATCCTGGCTTTCCATTAATCCTGACCCCAAAGTATCCACCATGAATTTATCTGCCACCAACACATCCATTCTTTCATTTACTCACTTATTTAGTACACATGTATGGGACATTTACTGTGTGCCAGATCTTGTATATGAAGACACACAGATAAATAACAGGATCTCTGTACATGAGGAGCATTGTCCAATGAGTCAGAAAATTATGTGCATGCACATTCATATACACAAAGTACAGTAGTAGCATCCATAGATGATACTTTATTATTATTATTATTATTTTTTTTTTGTGGTACTGGGGATTGAACTCAGGGGCATTCTATCTCCGAGCTATACCCCCATACCCCCAGCCCTATTTTTTACACTTTATTTTGAAACCGAGTCTCACTAAGTTGCGGAGTGCCTCACTAGGTAGCTGAGGCTGGCCACGAACCCAGCTGGCCTCCCAAATGCTGGGATTACAAGCATGCGCCACCACACCCGGCTCATAGATGATACTTTCTAAGACTCCCCCAGTGGACAGCTGAAATTTCAGATACTATTAAACCCTATATAGACTACATTTGCCTACGTGCCCTGCTGCATAGCCACATAGTACTAGGGTTAATTTATCTTCTCATGTTTTGTGCTCTGGTAATTTCTTCGCATCAGTACTCTTGTGCTTTGGAATTATTATTAAGTAAAACAATTATTTGAACACATGAAAAGTGCTATAGCAATAACTTATCTGGTAAACTGAAATGACTACCAAGTGAATAACAGGAGGGTAACATATACAGAGTGGATATGCTGGACACAGAAATGCTTAATGTCCCAGGTGGGATAGAGCAGGCTGGCTGTGTGAAGCTTCACATTACTCACAATGGTGTGCAATTTATATATTTATGAATTATTTATTTCTGGAAGTTTCCATTTAATATTTTCAGGCAATAGTTGACCACAGGTAACTGATTATACAGAAAGCAAAACCATATATGAATTTGGACAACTGTCCTTGCAAAGTGTAATCATGTTTACAGAGTTCCAAGTACCCATATATCTACAGGGGGGGGAGCACTGATGTGACAGAGGGATGTTTAATGTGGTTTTGAAGAGTGAATCATCAAAAGGAGCAAAGAAGGTAAATTTACCAATAATTTTCCAAACTTGGTAATGAGAATAAATTTGAAAGACTGGAAAATAGAAGTAATGAAAAAAAATACAAATAGATTTAATCATAGTGGAGAATGCCAACAGCTGATGGGAAGCAATTGCTTCACAGCTATTGAGAATATAGCAAAAAAGCAATGGTTTTTATCATAATATAATGGATTTAGATGTGAACATTTGGAAGAAGAGCCTTAATGCTGGATTGAAGGAACATCAACAACTACTGAAATTTAAAAAATATTAATAGGTATCATATTTCTGAAAAAGTTCCAGATCATATAAGAGATACTGTTGAGCTTCCCCTGGATGCCAAGAGCCTAAAGAAACAGAAAAGAAAGCAAAACATCCCAGGATATAAGTAGGATCAGGAGAGGGAGCTCTGATATGAGTCAGAATCTGATCTGTAGGAGGCCAGCAAAATGAAACCTGAACAGATAGGAAGTGACAGCGGGGCCAGAAGGCTGCCTTCTGTCCAATGTCACAATGGGAACAGACTCACCTTCCCATTTGTCTCTCTCCTGGGTTGGGAAGCACCTACTCCACCCGCTTTGCAACCTGACTCTTCAAATCAGCAAGTCACTTAACATTCAGTGTTTTCCTATGTTTAATTTTTATTTTATTTTTTAGAAACTTGGATTTTTATATTTGTGGTCTTAAATAGATGAAGCTCCTCAAATCAGCACATTACAAAGAAACTGTTGTGCCACCACGTGTATTGCTTAATTTCTCTGCTGTTCCAAAATTGGTCTTTCCTTGTATGCATAAGAAGATAAATAAGTGAAAGGGGAAGAATATCCAGGAGAGCTTTTGACCTTAGCTGCTTTCCCCTAAATATATATTTATACACCACTGGCAGAGATTGGTGGAGAAGATTGTGTGTGCATAAAGTCCTTGGAGTCTTTGGGAAATGCATTTTTAATTTATTTCTGCTTCTATCCTTACCTAGATCAAATAAGTGGATACTGCCAGAGAGACAGGCACCATCCCAACAGCCAGAGAAAGAAGCAATTAAACATTCTTTTGCTCTCCCCTTGAAATCAGCCTAGATAAGAAGAACACTATTTTGGCAGCACCTGCTGCTACTGGTTTCTGGTATTTTTTGTCTTTCTTCTTCCCAGAAAGAAAGCCAAGTATGTTTAAAAAATAGCATAACTTGGCTAACTGATCAATTTTACAGCAGACTCTTGTAGCAGACAGGCTATTGTGTCTGCATCATATCTTCCCAGTTGGATTATAAATGCATGATTGATTGAAAATACTTACAGATGCATGTAAAAAACAGGAGCACTCTCTCCACTTCCTGCCTGAAAATAATAGGTATAATCCTTAAACATAAATATTCAAACATGTAGGAAATCATTGGGGTGAAGGTAGAGGTGGAAATTAGGGATTAAAAGCCATCACTGATATGAAATGGAGGAATAAAATGATGAGAAATTCTGCTTTAGACAGGAAAAAAAAAAGTGCAAATTCAGCAAAGGTTGGGTCACAAGGATAAGCAAGCACTTTGAATACTTTCATTGTTGTTGCTAGTATAACATAAAGCTTTGAGTTATTTTGGTACTTTTCTAAAAAACAAAATCCAGGTCATTTAAATTCAGCAACTTTACCTTCCATCCTCTCTTGAGCATCTCCCTTTAGTCTGATGCTGTCTCGGCATCATCTCATTTCATTTTGTTACTTTCCTCTTCATCTGCCCTCCTCCCTCAATTGCAACTACACTTCACAAGAATTTGCTTTTGCCTTGAGTTCTCATTCTCTTTACCACTCTTCAGTCTTCTACTGATTTCTTGGAATCCAAGCCCCAAGAGGGTAGACAGCAGGCCTGTGAAGTTTTCTGTTTCAGTAGCAAACTCAGCGCCATGCACAATTAGGTACTTAATTGCTTTGTGATGACTATGATTGATGATGTTTTCTGCATATACTAATCCCAGTGAGAAATACACCTCCCCTATTAGATGGATTGCATACAAATGACTACTCCAAAAACATGACTTCAACAAAATAATTTCAGAAAATAATAAGGTCTTCAGATATTTTTACTAGAAGGCACATTTCACACATACATAGATCAACCTGAAAAATGGAACTCAATGGTGACACTACGTTTATGATCTATTTTAAAGCACCAATGTCCAATGAACTCCAGTGAATAAGTTGTGCAGTGTATTAACTGTATTTGGGGGGGCACGTTATCTAATCTCTCTGAGTGCCAATTATTTCATTCATTAACTGTGTTGGTTTTAAAATATGTCTGCTTTTTTTTTTTTTTTTTTTTTTTTTTTTTTTTTTTTTTTTTTTTTTTTTTTTTTTTTTTTGGAGGTACTAGAGATTGGGTGTTCTACCAGAGAACTATATCCACAACCTTTTTTTTATTTTAAAATTTTTATCTTTATTTTGAGACAGGGTCTCACTAAGTCATATTTACAATCCTGCCTCAGGCTTCTGAGTCACTGGGGTTACAGGCATGCACTAGCACACCCTGCTAGAGTTTTTAAGATCCATTTTGATTCCTCTTTATTGTGGGCCAGACATAAGCATTCATGACTAATGACTAGTCATGGAAGAAGTACATACTTCTGTCTGGTTTGCTTGTTTTCTTTCTCACTCTCTCTCTCCCCCAGATTATAGCCCTGGAAAAAGCCAGCGACCATGTCTGAGTATATTCAAGCAGCTCTGTGGAGAAGCCTTGAGTAGAGGAACTGAGGCCCCTGCCAATGATTAGAGTTAATACCTCAGTAATAACCAACCAATAACAAAATATATTAACACTGACTACAAAATATAGTTGGCAGTATGCAGGACAACTTCATGGAATATCTCACTTGATCATACCTGGGAGTACATGTTTATAGATGAGAAAAAAGTAGTTCGCAGAGACTAAATAATTTTGGAAGTCTCCATAGAGACTGAGAAGTGGAACTCAGATATTATGAACTCAATGTCTACACTCTTAATCTTTATGCTACACCATCTTTCTTAATAAAATGGCAGCCAAAAAAAATCTATGTTGGAAGAAAACATAAAATTGTAAGGTATTTTGGAGACAAGATCTCAATTTTGGTAGAATGATGGCCAAAGAGCTTCCTTGTTTGGCCATACACTGTAGGGTAAACTCACAATAATATATGTTATTATTTTTATTTGCTACTGTTATTGATAATATATCTAGTTATCACTGTGAAGATTCTAAGGGATATTGGATTTGATTTGAAACCACTTAATATTCTGTACCATGCCCTCAGCCTGGCCTTCAAGCCATAGAGAGAATTGATAAAAGATTACAAAATCAGATAAGCAAGTACATCATGGATATGGCAGCCCTCCAAGACAACTTCATTATCATCTATAAGCCTTATGAATGGCCAAGTAGCTGCAGAAGCAGCTGAGAACAGTAATGTTTCTGTATAGTCTTCTTAAGAAAACAATGCACAAAAATCACATCCATCAAAAAAGGGTGTCATCCTTCCCAGAGCCCTGGAGTCAGGCTATGAACTGGAACAAATAAGACTAGCTAGACCATGAGCAGTTTGTTAACATTTTGGATTCGTTTCCATCTTGCATAAAAAAATCTACATAAAAGTTCACACATTTCCTTTTTTTTTTTTTTTTTTTTTTTTTTTTGGAAAAACTCAAAATGGACAAAACCTATCCTACCTGACAATTGGCTGAAACTGAAAAGAAGTGAAAAGAAGTCACCCACTTTAGGAGAGCTATGTGCTCTCCAGCTTATGGTGGTCACTTTTTTCTCATCACACATTGCATCTGGCTATAGTTTGGATATAGAATGTCTTATAAAGGTCCATGTGTTCAAGGCTTGGTCCCCAGCCCATGGTATCACTGGGATAGATCTTGGTGAAATCTATGACAGGTGGAACCTAGTGTGAAGGTATTAAATCAATGAGGGCATTCCCTTAGAATAAGTATTGGGACCCTGGTCCCTTCCTATGTCTCTGTTTGCTTTCAGGCCACTTTGAGTTGAGCAGCTTTCACTGCTATACATTCCCACCATGAAGTACTATCTCACCACAGGCCCAAAAGCAACAGAGCTAATCAAACGTGGACTAAAACTGTGAGCTAAAATAAATTTTCCCTCTTTTAGCTTGATTATCTCAGACATTATGTTACAGTAACAGAAAACTAACATATATCCTCTTAGGCATTTGTGATTCCCAAACAGTACTACGATTTTGAAGACAAAGGCTATCTGTGTTAGTACTGGGGCTAGCAGATGCAGGTCAATAACAGATTGTGCTCAGTAACAGAATCTATATTTCTCCCTTTTCTTACATGTTTTGTTCCTGTGATTTTGAACCAAAGGTTTTGCTATGTTGCTGAGACTGTCCTTGAACCTGTGATCTTCTTGTCTCAACCTCCCAACTACTGGGATTACAAGCATATGCCACATGCCCAGAAATATGCAATACATTTAATTTCCTCTCTTCTCTCAAGATTCAAATAATTGCTGGGCATGTTGGCACATGCTTGTATTCCCAGTACTTGGGAGGCTGAGACAGGAGGATCACAGGTTTGAGGCCAGCCTTAGCTACTTAGTGAGGTCTTCTGCAACTTAGTGAGACCCTGTTTCAAAATAAAAATAAAACATAGGACTGGGGGTGTAGCTTGGAGGTAGAATGCCCCTGGATTCAATCCCCAGTACCACGCACACACACATGCAAAAAAAAAAAAAAAAAAGTCAAGGAAAGTCTAATTTCAGATTCTAGCTGTCCTGGGCTGGCTATTCTTCAACTTATCACAAGAACATGATGCTGTGAACTTCTCCCATGGACCCAAATGCACTAACACAGAAACTCAACAGGTCACCCAGATCATGCAGAAGCCTATGGGAAATGAAATTCTTGAGAATTGAAAAAAAAAATGTTCTAAATATCTCTAATTTATTCTATGTATTCTTTGGGGATACTACTAAGGTATTTAGGTTTCACTGAAGTGCCAACTTCCCTACTCATCCTATCAATGTTAATTAAAAGGATAGTTATAAAGAATTTACCTGAATACAAAAGTACAAAAGGTATATATGCACATGAAGGTGTGTGTGTGTGTGTGTGTGTGTGTGTGTGTGTGTGTGTGTGTGTATTGGTTGTGTGCAGTGTGGTTAATGAAGAAAAATAATCTGTAGAATATGTTAAAAGATAGGTAATAAATCATAGTTCTTATTTATAACTTAAGAGCTGTCTTAATAATGTAATCATCCTCAGAACTCAACAATCAATAGCTTATCACTCATTGCTTTGATAATCCCCATTTCAGGCCTTATGAAAGAAAAAGAAAATATTACTAATTCACTCTACAGAGGAAAATCTATTGGGATAGTCCATCAAGTCTTGGTGATAATCAAGATTATCACTCTTAGTGATAACAGCTGAATAGTAGTCCATAAATTTGATAAATTATATTGAAGGGTCACAAGAAGGGTTTTTTTTCTAAATTTGGGGTAAGGATAACCACTTCTTTCCTGTACTTTTTGTTCCCTCCACTCAATATTCAGGAATTTTCTACTGTTTAATGAAGTGTGTTCATCTGTCTATACCTCCTGTAGGCATGCACATATATATGCACATATGCACATATGCAATAGAATTACTTTTTGTTACTAAACTAACTGTAAGCATAATGGTACAGACTACTAATGCTAATTACTCTCCAGAAGTCAGGTCCACTGAATAAATTGATCCTATGGTTCATTAGATTAAGAAACTGGAAACAGCAGCTGGGGGTGTGGCTTGGTGATAGAGCACTTGCTTAGCATATGTGAGCCCTTGGGTTCAATCCTCAAAAAAAACAAAAACAAAAACAAAACAAAACAAAAACACTGGGAATAAAGACAAACACCCAACTGAGCCTTGCAGAAGCTGACTTACCTGAGGTGCAGAGTACTCCTAGGTAGTCAAGTGTATCTCCTTTCTACCATCACTCCTGTATATTATTATACCAAATTTTACCATGTATTAACTGGATTATTTTCTTTAAATTGTTTTACTATACTTTCTAGTGTCTTTTGAGTTGAAATAGAATCTTTAATAGACTCTATATCCAAGTACAGGTATATCTTGCAATATAAACACGATTTTGTGCATTTTCTTAGAATGTAAAACAGTTCATTTGATTAATAAAACCCAATCCAAGCTAACATATTAGCTTTCTCACTGTCACTAAGCCATGTCACAACTTGTCTAAAGTTTCTAAAACATGTTGTAATCATTCATTAATGGTGAATTTCCAAAATGGCATAGAGAAAAAAAGAATGGAATTGTATCAACAGTTCCTAATGTCTTTCAATGAGGATTTGTCATAGACCAAATGTGTGTATGTGTCAAAATGTCATATGTTAGAGCCTTAACTCTCAGTGTGGTCATAGTTGAAGATGGGGTCTCTAAGAAAGTAACTTAAATTAAATGAAGACACAGGGTAGGGCCCTGATCTGACAGGTCAGTGTTGTTAGGAGACACCAGAAAGCTTTCTTGCTCTTTCTCTCCCACTGAACTCATTTAGGAAATAGCAGGTGACCGCACAGCAAGGAAGCATCTGTCTGTAGGCCAGGAAGTGGTCCCTTACCAGAAACCAACTCATCTGACTCCCAGCCTCCAGAACTGTGAGGAAATAAATTTCTGTTGTCTCAGCCATCAGTGAACGGTATTTTGTTATGGCAGTTCAAACATTAACAGAAGAACTCACAGCCTACCTGGGTCTGAGGATCTGCCCTGCATAGGTTGTTTGGTCTGAGTGGGAAGGAGGTCTATGAGCAGAAGATCCTTTTAGAGGGTCTTGGTGTGTGAAGGGCAGTAGAAATAAAGAGGGGAAGGAGAAAAATGTATCTTTCCCTTAGGCAAAACTATGCACCAAGCTACAGTCCTGTCTTTCCTCCACATCAGGGGAGAAGTGAGGGTGACTTTGGCCAGTTAGCTTTGATTTTGGCCCTTGAATTTGTTTGTGTTTGGAAAGCACAGCAGAAAGCATTCTGATGGAGAGGAATTCTCATAGAAGGATTCCATCAGTGACAATTACACATCCTCCTGGATTGACAGGCACTAGGCTTCAGCAAGGAGGCCACTAAGAAAACCCACAGGAGTAGATCAGCTGCAATCCAATGTGGATCATGTTGTCACCTCCTGGAAATGACTAGGTAGGAGTGGAGAGAGGGTTGGAAGGAAGCTTGAATTAAGAACCAAGAAGTTAAGAGTTTGGGTGTAGAAGGACTAAGTTAGCAACAGTAAGGTTTGATGTTTGATACAATGGGGGATATCTGGTGGTGCTCATAGAAGGTGGTCCTTTTTTCGTGTATGTGTGTGTGTGTGTTCATGCTGGGAATTGAACCCCGGGGCGTTCTGCCTCTGAGCTATATAGCCCCAGTCCTATTTTATCTTTTATTTGGAAACAGGGTCGCATTAGGTTGCTGAGGTTGGCCCCAAACCTGTGATCCTCCTGCCCCAGCCAAGTACTATGATTCAAGGAGGATGCCACCATGCCCAAACATCCTATAGTCATATATTAAAATTTGTTTTCAAAATTCTCTCTCTCTCTCTCTCTCTCTCTCTCTCTCTCTCTCTCTCTCTCTCTCTCTCTCACACACACACACACACACACACACACACACACACACACATAAATTTGCTCCATTCAAAAGCCCATCAGTTTCTCTTTGTTGATCCTCTTCTGGTATGTTTGAAAACAGAGGATGCTATAGAGAATTATGTATTTCTGATTTGAACCAAAAATTATTCCCCAAAGTTATATAGTAATTTTTAATCCAATCTCAGTGATTAGGATGCAGTCAGTGCCTGATCATTCTATTTTCTTTTGTTCTTTCTTTTTCTCCCTTTCTTTCTCTTTCTTTCAGTACTGGGAACCTGGAGGTATTTTACCACTGAGCTTCACCCCCAGCTCTTTTTATTTTTTGAAACAAGATCTCACTTATCTACTGCACTCAGGCTTTCAACCTGTGATCCTTTTGTCTCAGCCTTCCAAGTGTTAGGGTTATAGGCATGTACCACCATGCCCAAGTCTATTTTTTTTTACTTAAAAAGGAAACCTTTCTCTAATATTTTTCTACATTAATGCAAGTAAATAGAACAAAGATAACTATATTTCTCTCCTAAACCAAAGACTTATCCAGCCCTTTGCTTCTGGAACACAAGCATATTTCCAGTAGAGTGTCAATAGGGATTATTTAGAAGGAGGATCATACACATATAGTTAAACACATGGTAATAAATTTTAAATCTTAGTGTTTCTTTTGGTCATTCTGACATCAAAATCTTGTCTGACATCTCAAAGTCAGAACATTCTGAAAGTAAAAAAAAAAAAAAGTCTAAAGGCCATAATCATTTCCTTAAAAATGCAACTCATCCACATAACAATTCTAGGTTCAGGGAATACTAAGGAGGTGTACTACTCTGGGACATGATTATCTTTACCCCACCCACCTAGCCAAATGGCCATCGTGAGCACAATTATTAGTCAATGCACTATTGTTACTACTATTCCTCACTTCCATCTCAAATGGTACTTGTGACTAAATGCTGTTCTTGCACACAATAGAAGCGATTTGTTGTTCCCTCTGATGGAATTGAAGTATGAAGAACAGCAGTGGAAGACAGCACGACAGATAAATTGGGTTACTTCCCTCACTGTCTGAGTCATGGAGTGGGCATTTGAGTCATACATTGTAATCCTCCCAAGAAACACGAAGTGGTTCATTAATAAAAGCCACAGGAAGAGTCTCCCAGCTCTGGCTCAGAACAGCCATTTAGAAAATATAGGAACAATTATATGTGAGTTTTTCAGACTGGTTGGGTCTGGTAAGTTGACTCAGTGAAAACATCTTTTTGAGAGGGAATTTTAGTGAACCTCTATAGAGTGGGTAAAATTCAGTTCAAAATCTTATCTGCATGTTTGGCATGATTAGAATAGCTCATAATCTTAGCAAGAACTACTTCTTGAAAGTTCTAAGTACTTTACTCACTGAGAAGGCTCAGTTTATATTGACTAGTGCAACCATACTTCAGTTCATCTGACATTGCTAAATAATCAATGAAGTTCCAAATAAGTGGCTTATCTGGTGATTTCTAGAGATACTGAGGCTAGATGGCAGAAAAAACCCAGATGTCCCCCAACATAAACCCCAAGCAATATACCCCACCTCAGTGGCTCAAACGTGAACAGATGGAGGAGAATTCTTGTTTTCTTCACAGGGATGGAAACAGCATGGAGTACCTGGATATTATTTGGCCCTATATTTGTGTTAAATAAAATCTTTTGACTCATTTCTGTTTTGTTTTTGTTTTTTGTGGCTCCACTTAATTGTCACCAAATGAAAGAATGTTCTAGCCCTCCCAAATACAGAAATATTCCTATGTGGGGAAGGCTTCAGAACAGGGAGAATTCTTAGATGGGTCTTGATATGGGATAATATTCATGCTCTGATTTTTTTTTGCATATAATTGAAAATCCTGGCCTGCCTAGAATTTATCCCTGAAATATCACAAACATAGAATGTGTACATCATGGGCCACCGATATATCTACTGTTTCCAAATTACAAAAAATAGACCCAGAAAGTCTGTATGTTAGAGTAACAAGACATATTCCAGCCTAAGTACTTAAAAGTAGGTAGGAATTTTATAAGGTTTATGCTTTCTGTCTATAGAAATAAAATAAAAATAATAGGAAAATAATAATTACTATCAACAACCAAATGAAAAGCAAATCATGTAAAACACAGAAGCAGAAACCAGCAGATGTTCTAACAGCCACACACCAAGATTAAATAATAGTTAAATATTGCTAAGTGAAGAAAAATAATAGTCAGTGGCAAGAGCCAGGGGAATTAGGTAGACAGATTGTAATTAGCAATTACCTAAACTGGATCATGTCCAGGACATAAGGGCTAACATCACCTCTACCATTCTAAAAGGTGTCCTGGGATTCTTAATAAACTAAAGTAATTAGGAGCCCCTTCCCCATCTTTTTTTCATTAACATATGGAAGTCTAGTCCTATGTTATACCCAGAGGTCAGTTCTAATCCACATAGAGAAATTTTTGGCATGAATACTAAATATGTTATTTTTCATTTATCTCATGCACTGATTCTAAAAACACTAATTTAAAAATCCATGCCAATTTGAACACAAGCTATCCTGCACTATGTTTAATAAAATTATATCATACAAGGGTCAAAAAAGTCACTGCCAAATTAATCATTTAAATAGAATTACCAGAGAACAACTTACTGTAATACTTGATGGAACTTTATAAAAAAAATGAGTTTCAAAGGAAGCAAGAATCAGCCACATTCAAGGAGATATGCTGGTAAACTGATTATACCCAAGTCATTATGAAGTTCTGAAAGCAGGACCTTCACATGCAACATTTTCTTAAGAACTTAAATTATTTAAAAGTAATAATGCTTTATTTTCATAAAGATTAAATATAATTTTTATCAGGGTAAACATATATTCCCCTTCAAATAAGCTACTCTGTCCTTTCTATCCATGCAGACTATTAGAAATATCACAATGATGGAATGATATGGAACTCATGCAGCATTGCTAAAGAATAAAAGAAGAGCTCAAACTAAGTGGATTTCACAGAGTACTGAGGGTTACCTATATAGCAATCCAGTTTTCCTTTATGTTAGAGGAGATGAAAATAAATAAATGTAAATGTCAAGTACTTATTGAACACTTATCACATAAAGGGCACTAGGTTTGCTGTACCCAAAGTGGATTACATCATTTCCTACTGAAAATGATTTAGCCCTGGTGCTGTATAGCTGGGTATTTATGGTTATCCAACTCTGTAATGCAATTAAGCCCCAGGACCTCCTAAGATAAAAAGAGTTCATTGTTTCTGTAATACATGTTTCTCCATGGGGGCAAAATTCACAGCAAGTTATGGCTTTAAGAGTTTATATCAGTGAAATTATATAGGAAACTGCAGCGTTTCAAAAAGAAGAGAATTCAATACAAACTGAGAAATGGTAATGGGTCAGAAGGAAGGAGAGAAGGAAGAAGGAAATAGGAAGGTAGGCTCCTCCAAGGGAGGAAAAAAAAAGAAAAAGTTCCCTATTCCTGAGTTCCCTCCTTGTTCAGCTTTACCCCAGAGGTAAAAGTGCAGCAAGGAGAGGAGTTCTATTTATGCCTTTTGTGTAATAAAGGAGTTTATTATTTGAGTTAAGGTAGCCACTAAATGCCTTTGTTTGGATTACCATAAGAGCTTGTAAAGAGTTGTTCCCTCTCTTATTCCAGCAGAGAGTGTTAGGCTCAGAAGCCACAGAGATGGAATAGAAAGATGCCCCCTCGGGCCTCCCCTGAAAAGATTTAGAATAAATTTAAAACTCAAGTGGGGAGAAAAAATTCATGCTAAGCTTTGGTTAAAATGACTAAGTTGTGTGCTTGTGCTTTGGTGCCTTCCTTTCATTCTTGCTCTAAATTGAATTATTTTCCTTAAAAATATTAAAGATTATAATTTGTATTTAGCAAGTAATTCATGCTGATATTTTCATAAGACTCTAATTATTGAGGAAGCATAATTGGCTGGTTCCCTCACTACCCTCATTCTTCTCTATTAACCTAAGAACAGCCTATGGGCTTAGCTTTATCCTCTGTACACAGACACATGGCTTTCTCTCAAAGAGCCCACCAGATAGTCTTAGAAGTAATATTCAGTCCTTGGTTTTGCAAACTTCAACCTAGTAGGTGCCAACAAAGCTGCCTTTCTATGGTTATTTGTAATTCCCATCACTCTCCTGAAATCATAAAATGATTGTAACCTAGCAGGAACTAAACATGGCATGGGGGCGCTCCCCATTTATGCCATTGCCCAATTCTTAGTCAACAGGCTCTGAGCACCTCCTCCACTAGTGACAGGATTTCTCAAATGTGAATACAGTGCAGAACCTTTTTAAAAGAAAAAAGCCATTCTTGGGGCCCTCCCAGCAACCATTCCAATTATTTTTATTCTAGCAGTACATAAATACAGTCTACACAAACATAAAGTTAGATACAATATACTTAGGCCTTTAGTCCTTCTGCCACCATCACAGATTTACAAATTAAATACAAATAAATCTAGAAGCCATAAAATTTCAGTTAACAATATTAACTTTACATGTCAGCTGATGTTACTCAGTTTAAATCAAATTACCAGGCCCATAGTAAACATGGATATTCCTGACCTCTTTGGACTTGTATCTTCAGAGCTTGTCGTAATTAGGAGTAAAACTTGCTGCAACTCTGTTATTCCTTCCCTCCCTCAATTTTCTCCTTCTGAAATAATGTAAAACTTTTATTTTTGTGTCACAAATCTAGATCTTGTGTCATCAGCCTATCTCTCCTCTTTTCTCATTAGCTCTTGGCAACCAAAGTAAGACAGGTTTGGCCGCCATGTGCTCATACACACAACTCAGCACAGGCATTCAAATCCTGCAAAAATACCTAGTTATTAGATTGTCAGGTGATCGTTCAGAATAATGTTTTTGGATTGTATGTGAGATGAAATACACATATACATTCACTACTCATGGAGAACCCTTGAGCCCCTTGGAATGCATCCTTGGAAACTTCTTCCTTATAGGAACGATTTGTCTTGTGATCTGTAGCCCCACTAGCTTAACCATTCAGAGATCTGGATACTTAGCTAGTGTGACAGATGGTGCATGTTTGGGGTGATGGTCATCATTACTTCTTACTATATTCAGCACTGAGCTGAGGTTATCATTTCAGTCTTTGCATAAATGGATTTCAAACATTTTTAAAACTCTGCCCCAGGGATTAGAGCAAGTTCTACTGAAGATACATAGCAAATTTAGATAATGCCAATTACCACTGCAGACCTTCCCTATTAGCTATTTGAGGGATGTTACCCAAGTCTAAATCACCTTCTTTTTTTCCCCTCAATTCTCTCCTTTATTTCCAATTTTCTTAGAGGTTAAGACACCCATAAAGTTCACACATCTCCAGACAACTAGGTAAAGAAGATTCTTGACATGTGTTGTACTATGAAGCATATAAATACACTTACATATAACTTTGAATATTATTAAAACTGGTAACATTCAGGTCTTACTACACCAAGTGTTATTTCCTAACTGGCCTGAATACTTTTCTTCTTTCCTCTAAGACGAAACCTTTGATCACTGATTCCATGAGGATAGAGACCCACTAAACAGCCGGGTGTCTCCTGGCTGCTGCTCGGAGTCATCTAGGCAGCAATTTGGGCTCCCTACCCAGAGAAGTCAATAAGGCCCAGCTATTTGGGAGAGTGAGAGCTGCTGTGCCCCAGTCAGAATCATTTCAGGCCATTTTCTCTCACTGATAGAGGAGAGAGATCCACTTACAGTAGAAAAGCAGTCGGCTTGCAGAACTGAATTCAATTACCCAGCCCTGCAACTGGCCACAGTGTGCCCTGTGGTTAGAAGAAGGGAAACAGCATAAGAGGTTTATCTTGCATTCTCCTTTCCTTTTCTAAAGAAAAAAGTGTCATTAATTGAGCTTGTTAGTTTTCATATTACTTGTGGGAAGCTCCTCTCTGATAGGATGGGGATTTATTTAATGAGACTCAATTTTGACAGAATGCACTGTCATGGAAAAAAAAATCCTACAGTTAACTACTCAAATATTTAGGTTAATCCCTGTCAATTTTATGGTCCCATCCTCAAAGTTTAGACGGGGATTTTCAGGAATTTAAACATTTGCATTACTTGCATTGCAGACTGAGTACCAGAAACTGATATCCACAAAAATCTTGCTCTCTATACTTACACAATCTGTGTTCCTCATGCATTGTGCTGTTGAACATCAGGAAACAAGTGAGAAGTGAGAACCCACCGGGATGGCCCACATCAAATATTTGTTTTGACACATGACACTTGGGTAAGTTTTATAGTCACTAAAATTCTCAAATCCTCCATTCTCTACTAATGAAGTAAGAATGATAATAAGCCAGATATACATTATCATATTAGCTTCTATAGATAAGAATTTAGCATTAAAGAAAGTCTGATCTCTACTTTCAAAAAAGTTACATTTAGGTAAAGATTAAAAGGGTTTTACAATGAGCTGGTCTTTCAGGGTGGCTCTACTGAAGTCCCTAATTACTCCTCAAGAGTTTATGGTAAATAGACCTTATTGAAACAGGTTAAATGTTTCCCTTACATTGTGTTCAAGGCCTCATATATTGTAGATATTATTTGTTCTCTAAACCTCAGTGAAGATTTAACTTAGGAGGAAACAGAATGAACTGAGAACAGATTCTGTCAGTCAAAACAATTAGTAGAGAAAATTAAATTCATTAATAAATGTCTTTTTATTCATTTTTAAAATTCTACAGCCCTAGAAATATAGATTGAGAGTCTCTATGAAACCTAAGCAAGATAAATTTTTAACTGACTTGAGCTAAAACAAACTATGATTTATCTTAACTCTAATTTCTGAACTGAAGGGATTTGAATGTTAAACCCAAAACTCTATGACATTTACATGGAAATCAGTACCTTTATGGCTGGTTATTTGACAGAAACTAATAGGGGTGTGGGCGTGGAGCTGGCAAAGAGATAGACATTTGGCAGTGTGGAGACCAGCATTTTGTTGATAGACTGGCTTACTAGTGTACTAGGCAGTATCTCTCTATATGACATGGCAGACCAGACCAGTAGTTCTTATGGTGCCAACTGCCATTGAGATCAATGGCCCAAGCATCCTCTTTATTTCAATAACAAAGGCAATGCTGCTTGACATGACAGGCTGGAAGCAGCAGAGCGACCACAGGGGCAGACATTATTCATGCATTTAAGTGACAAATCACATTCACATGCCTCCCACTCTGAAGGTAGTACCTATCATTTGCAGTATTATAGCATCAAATCTGGTTATTAGAAGAGTAGAGTGGGAATAAGAACACCTGGGCTTTATGTCCAACTCTGATACGGTATATGACTCCAGGCAAGTCATTTAAACTGACATTCTAGAATGGGTATATTGCCACCTGCTTTGCAGAGGAGAATCCTACAAAAGATCTGACATTTATATGATGCTTAAATATGTTTCAGACCAATTTAACTTGAAAGTACAATTTATAATGACTGACTTAGACTATTTTTGGAAAATAGGTAAACACCATGGACTGTCATTATATGTTTTTGGAAGGTTGATGATGAGGAGGAAACCAGTTCATGCAGGTGAATGTTACAAAGGAAAGCATATGGGATAAAATTATCCAATGAAGCATCATATATGGTGAATGAAAGTGATATGGGCATTCAGTTCTGTTTTCCAATACTCCTTAACCATCAACCTTTTTTTCCTTGCAAAGGACTCCAATTAGAATGAGAATGTTCCCTACTAAATCTAATTTTCTGAGTTCCTCATTCTCTATTGAATGGCCCTGCCAACTGCTACCTTTCAATAAAACCACAGGAAAATACAATTAGATAAATCAATAATAGATGCCAATAGTTCATAAAACTGGCCTGATTGTGGGGGGAAAATGACATCTATAACATAACAGTAATATGCATAACTACAAAGGAATTCTACTATATTTGAGTCAAATTATGGTTTATTAATTTTTTTTCTTTTGCAGCACTGGGGATTGAATCCAGAGGTATGCTACCTCTGAGATATACCCCCAGCCCTATTTTTATTCTTTGTTTTGAAACAAGGTCTCACTAACTTGTGGAGGGCCTCACTAAGTAGCTGAGGCTGTCCTTGAACCTATGATCCTCCTGTCTAGTCTCCCACGTACTGGGCTTACAAGTGTTTTCCACCATGTCTGGCCAGAGTTTATTAAATTGAATGGGAAAAAAAAATAAACAGACCAACACATACATCTTTCTCCTCAGCTCCAAAAATAAGGAAATGTCAATATACCTACTAAGTGTCAGGTTTGTGCAACTAACTGATATTTTTAAATAATTTGCTTTTTACTTCTTGCTATATTTCTTGCTATATTTCTGCATTATTATATTATATAGCCAGCATCACAATATGACTTTGCTTTCTATTCCAAGAAAAGAAAGACCCATATGTTATGTTATATTGTTCATTCTCTCTCTCTCTCTCTCTCTCTCTCTCTCTCTCTCTCTCTCTCTCTCTATATATATATATATATATATATATATATATATATATAGTCTTTCTCTCCACTCCTCCCCTTCTCCTCTTCTCCTCTGATATGTCTCCTTTCTCGCACACTCTCAATTTCCTTTTGCTTTTTTGTTTTCTTGAGTGGCATTACTAGTTTTATTCAATAGCTGGAAAAGACAATTCAACAACACTAATCTATTGCAGAGCCCAAACCAACCTTCTTCTTGTTCTCTTTTCTCCCCAACCAGTAGCAGTAATAAAAGCTCAACAGCTCTAAAAGCAATCGATTCTGAAAACGGTGTGGTGCAATTACCAGCCCGGATGGCGGCAAAGACTTCCAGTAAAATAAAGAGAAGATAAATACAGTCTCTGCAGTGAGACTAGCCTCTGTTGTACAAGCAGCTGCCTGGTTCATAAAGAGGCACCATGCAGTGCTTGGTGGGATAGAGAAGGTGAACAGCTGGGAAGCAAGGGGCTAGCAAGGAGATGGTACCTCTAGGAGATTGGTGGATTATGGATAGGCTGGTTGTTCCAAGGCAACTGCCCAAAATTCATTCTGAAGGGGACTTGTGACTTCCTACTATATTTTTATGGCACTTTCCATTTTTCTGCTGCACCATAACTTTCTCATCATTTTCAATAGACACCTATCCCTCCCATCCATCCCCTTGAGGAAAACCTAATGAAACGGAATCATTAGGGCTTCCATTCATTCAGGGCTTCTACAGTCCTGGGAGGGTCCTTGGCAGTTTGTTCACTGGACGATAAACCATGTTTTTTATTAAATAAGATATTGTAAGTGGCAGAAGTGGAAACCCCAGTAGTTTTGGCCTTTTGGCCATCACTCTTCCTCCCATGTAAACTGGTAATGAAGGGCTGTCAGTATATTTGGGATCTACTGGGGAGCTGAGATGGGGTGGATCACAAATCCAAGGGTAACTAGCCTAGGCAACTTAGTGAGATCAAAACAAAAAATTTAAAAAAGCAAGGATGTAGCTCAGTGGTGGAGCACCCCTGGGTTCAATTCCAGAACCACCACCACACACATACACACACACACACACACACACACACACACACATACACACACACTAACAACATGACTAACTGACTTGAAAGGTTACATTCCCTAAAGTATATTCAAGTTTGCTAATTATATAGGATGCTACAGGTTTTCATGAATAAAATGTGTTATAAATGTATGGATCTTAGAACCACTTGGTTTTTCTAGGGGTTATAGGTAGGGGATGAGGTCTGTAATTGACTTTGTCCATGCCAAGGTATTTTGTCACAGCAGCTCAACTGGACTGAGACAGGGACAAAAAAGTGGCCTCAATCTGTCACAGTAAAAAAAAGATGATAAGTAAAATGTCTCCATTCCACACAATAAAACTCTTTGAAAACCAATATAGCACATTGTGTTTACAGAAAGAAGCAATGGGGAGAAGAGGCAAACTAAAGAGAGGAAGTGAAGGTTGAGTTGGGTTTTGCAGATTAAAGAGGGTTTAGTTGAGTTGTCCTGGGGGCTGGGTGAAGGGAGAATCTCAGGGACAGAGAATGAGATGAACAGAGGCATGGAATGATATGTGATTTATTTACATCCATATGCCATGTCTCTAATATAATGGCTGAAACGTAAAAGATACTCTGAATGTTTCCTAAATTGAAATCATTTCACTTTTCTACTCATTCAGTAAGCATTTTCTTCACTCAGCTTTCTCTTTTATAAAATGGGATTATA
Organism: Graphiurus murinus; assembly: GCA_004027655.1. NCBI lineage: Eukaryota > Metazoa > Chordata > Mammalia > Rodentia > Gliridae > Graphiurus > Graphiurus murinus. The sequence continues at coordinate 8,722 of PVLC010000169.1, read as the reverse complement.
CTTGCCCATGCTTGCCCCATGGAGAATAATAACTCTAAAATGCTACTCTGAAAATGAATGTGCTATAGAAATTGAAAATTCTGGTCACGTTCATAGATACTGACTTTAAAGACAGATGCTACACAATGGATTCCCCCACACACACACCCAATGATGTTTTTCTGTCAAGGCCAAACATTGTTTTCTCCTTCTTGCTACTGTGGATTTAAACTGCATCTATGAGAGATAATGTGCTAATATCCCCAGTCCGCCACCCATACTCTGCTACTGAAGAGATGGGCCTGCGTTCTTTCTGGAACAATTTTTATTTTTCCTTCCAGTCTCCATTGAGGGTGTATAAAATCTAAAGACACAAACAGCCAGTGACAGCAGCAGAAGACAGAGGTGATGCATTTCTAGAATTATTTTAGTATGGTAATTTGGCTGGAAAACCACTCTAGAGATAAAGGGAGAAATTATGGTCTGCAAACAAAGCAAGTTGGCAAGGTAAAAATATGTAACATGGAGCCCAGATATGCATTATTCCCAGCAACAGGAAAACACAGCTTGTTGAAATAAAGAGAGATATAATTTAGAACTATCCCATGTCTTTAATCATACTAATTCCTTTGCCTGGAATGCCTTCTCTATGTCACTCTGGCAAACCCTTACACATCCTTCACCACCCAGCTCAGATCTCACTACCTCCAAAAGCTGTTCCCTAGTCTAGCAGGCAGAACAAGTGGCTCTGTTCTCCATGCTTCCTCAGCAAAGTGTGCATCTCTTTATATAGTAAAATAAACTTGTTTCTGTGACTTTATTCAAGAGTTGGACTCTGATGTCCCAAAAGCAAACACTAGACCTCACCCCCAGCATCTCATACATCACCCTCTTCCCATGTAAACTCTCAGAAAATTGAAGATATTCTCAGTATTACTTTGCTGAGTAAAAGCATAGAGTATACAAAGGAGTCCAGTTGACTTTCTGACACTGCTTCTATTCAAAAAATTCAAACACACCATTCTCTTACTCTTACCAAATGCTGTGTCATACAGGTAATTTGGTTTTCCTTGCCATTTCTCGAGTACATCTTGCTTTTGTCTGGAATGCCCAGCCTTCTTCTAATCCAACCATTTAAATCTTGTCAATGTTCAAGGCCCAGCTCAAGTCTCACCTCCTCTGTGCAGATTTCCTTGGCTCCTCCAGATCATCCTACAGGTTTTCTCTGCTGGATGCATAAAATACTGAGAGGAGAGTTACCTACTGAAACTGTTAATAGGATCTGAATTATTCACTCCTGTCCCCCGATATTTTATAATACATAATTAGATAATACCATAGTCCTTCTTCTTCAATGTTAATCAAGTAGATCACTCAAACTATATTTAATATATTTTCTGAAGGAAGAAAGAGTTTTGAGTACATCACTCTATCACTCATAAAATGAACTACTTAAAAGCACCTCTATCTACAAAGACTGGGAGGTTGTGAGTAATCTACTTTCCCTGTTACCAGTCAAGTCTAAGTAGGAATGCTGTAAATTTTTTCTCTCTAGCATCTCAAGACTAGCCTAACCGCTAGAATTCTCCTCAGAGGCACACTCGTGCAGGAGGTGGGCTGCAAGGGAATCCTATGTGCCTTCCACAGCAGTGACTCCTGCTTCTGGCTTCCTCTCCTCTCTCATTAGGACAGCTGCAGTTTGACAGTTCCTATACCACGTTCACCCAAGTGGCACACTAATAAGCATTCACTGTTGGCTAATTGCCAGGTGGCTTTTAACCAGTCTTTATAGTAAGGGCCAGCGTTAACAAATAAATGTGGAAATCATACTCATTTTCAGTCTCACCTTGAATCGCTGGAGGAAATACCTGGCCATTGCAACAAGAAGGAAAGAAGTTTGAGTATCTGGATTATGTCAAGTTCAATAAGGAGCTAAAAGCAACATGAAGTGTTTGGTAGCAGCTAAAAGGATAGTGTGTTCCAGCAGCACTGGTTTCCAATTTGAATCTGTCCTGTAAATTCCAACCCCTTACTCTCACTGTTTCCTATTCTTTCTTACCCGAATGAGCTCTCACCAGCTGCATCATAGTGAGTATCTTCCTAGAGACTATCCTTTGCCTCATTCAACAGTCCTCTGGGTCATTTATTTGGAGTTTCATTTCCTTTTCCCAGCTTTCAACCTCTTAGATCAAAGTTCTTCCCTGACTCTGCTTCTCCCAACAGAATTGGTAATTTATAGCCAAATAGAGTTAATTTGCATCAAAACTGACTGCCCTTTCCTGAGTTCCTTTCCTTACACTCCTGTTTTCAGCTGGGAATCAAAAGATTCTACCAGAGCAGACTAACCCTCACAGACCTCCAGTGCAGAGGTCCTCCCCCATTCAATAACCAGCAGCTCTCATTTTGTGTTAAATGTTAAAACAAACAACATAAACAGAACATGATGACTTCTAAGCACCTTTGACAAGCTCTGTCCACATGGATAACAAATAAGTAAGTTGAAAACTCAGTGAGGACACTAAAGGGAGCTTCTAAAGGTGTGTCCAGGTGTTCTAAAGCTTTTGTCTTTAGTGACCTGTTGTACTCTGAGTTGTAGCCTAAAATCAATCTAGAGTTGTCAGCATTGCTTCCTGCTTCCCTGCAGATAATGCCTTAGTGTTCTCTCCTCTGACATCATAGAAATAGGCCTCCCAAGATCGTGGACACAGGACAGGTGTATGTAGTTGTCATAGGGTGTGGGGGGGGGGTAAAATAGGATGGATAAGGATGGAATACACTGATTATTTTAGTATAGAGTAGTTTTGGAGTCTTTGAAATCAGATATACCTGTGTGTGAGTTTTGGCTTAACCCTTTACCAGCTGTCTTTGGGAAAATTAAATTAGTTAACCTGCTTCAGTTTCATTTCCTTAATTTTATTTTTTAATAAAAGACCTCCCCGCCTTTTAGAGGTCAAGCAAAGATGTTATCCCTTTGTATCATAATCCACCTTTCATATTGCAATCATATTCAATCTTCATAATAATCCTATTAACTGCTATGGCTGATGTCACTTGACAGGGCAAAATGAAACTTGAAGGGTGTCAGTAATTATCCAGATTCACAACTGGTAAATGGAGACACTGTACGATTTCCAGAATGTTGAACCGCTTCCACTGTCGCCTGTAGGAATAATACTTGTAAACTCTATGAGGTTGTAGTGAGGACATAAAATAGTCTAGGTCTAATATAGTAATTCTGTCAATGCCCATAACATTGCAGGGACACGATAGATACTAGCTCTTTTCCCTTCTCTTTGCTCTATTCTCAGTACATTTTGCTATTTTAATTCACTGGAAAAAGAAAACGAAAGCAACAGCTTATGTTTGTAATACATGCACTGGAGGGCTCTTAATTTGGAAAACTGAAGAATGTTGTTAGTTTGGCACTGCCATTTCTAATGCACCACTGGAGGGAAGACATGGAACACTGCACGTAGGGGTCCACAAGGCTCTGTCTGTCAAAGAAATGGGGACATCTGGACTGATGTTGGAGAGCAGTGGAAACATGGTACTGGGTCACCTGGGTATCACAAGGAAGCAGAAAGTGGTCCTCATCCCATGGTAACTTAGCTTCTTCAGAAATTGAATGCGAGCTGGTGCATTTTTCATGAGTTGTGAACTCAGCCATGCCCAGAAACACTGGAAGTTTCCCCAGGGATGAATTAGCAAGACAATTCATCCCCCCTCCTTGTGTCACCCGGAGTGTAGTAGTTCCCTCCTCCGAGTGCCTGAGTGCCTCTGTTTCACTGAGAACAGATTCTGCTCCAAAGCAGGTCCCTGGGGCCTGAGCTAAGCACTGGCAGGGGCCTGGTCTGTGGGAATGAAGACAGGCAGCTCACCAGCTGATGCTGCACCTCTGATTCCTGGTGTGCTGAGAAATCAGAGAGAGGCAAAGAGGAACAAACAATCCAGAGAAATAACAGCTAGGAGAATCACATTAAAGCTTGATTTTCCATCAAATCCATTAACATAAAATATTGCTGCTTCTCCTGGTCCCAGGGGAGAACAAATCATTCTAGAGCCCACTATGTGGATTTGCTTTTCTTACTATTCCTATGCTTACTTTTGGTGAAAAAGAGAGGAAGGAGGAAGGAAGGGGAAGGAAGAAGGAGGAGGAAGAAAAGGAGGAAGAAGGGGAGAAGGAGAATGAGGAGGAAGAGGAAGAGAGGAAGGAAGGAAGGAAGGAAGGGGAAAGAAAGAGAGTCAAGAAAGAAAGGAAGGAAGGCAAACTCCTTTTATAAATAGTTCCACCACTCTCACCCCTTCTTTCCCTCAGAGAGGTCTCTACTTCTGAGCAAAAGGTTTAAGGGCCAGGAAGTTAATCTAATGGACATGGTAGATGAGCTAAGAGATGTCATGCTCTATTCTGAAAAGTTTAAAGGAAACTTCTCTTAAACCTTGGAGGTAGCTATGATTAAGCCCATTCCATAGCTCTGGAAAGCAAGACTCAGAATGCAAGTAACTTTTTCTAAGTCACTCAGCTAGCAAATACATGAGCTGAAATTCTAACTCATATTTGACCAGTTCCAGCACTTGGGCAAGCAGCCTATTTCTTGATGTGTTGGTCCTGGCTTTACCCTGATCTTGGAAAATTGGTGCTTAGGTTTCCCACACCCAAACATTTATCTGTACTCACTTCATACCAGGAACTGTTTTAAGTACTTTACTAGTATTCACTTATTTAATCCTTAGTACAGCTATGTATCGTACATATAATTATTGCTCCTCATTTTAGAACCGAGAAAACTAATATACAAAGAAGTGTCTTAACCAAAGTCACATGGCCAGCAGATGCCTTCTCTTGAGTCTTCTCGTCCAGGAGGCTCACTCCTAGGCATGGCTGCACTGTTGGAGACTTGCCAGGGTCTTCTTTCTTTGACTGGACCTTCTGTGTGTCTGCCTTCCCTGGCCTTCCACCATGCTTTCACCCACGACACCTCTGGAGTACCCTGAATATCCATCTGGGTGTCTACTTCATTTCAATTAGGCTAAGATATATTTATCAACTCTTACTTTGGTATTAAGTGTTATAGAAACATCTTTAAAATCATAAATGTGGTCTCTGCATGTGCAAAGTTTATGATTTAATGGAAGAGACAGACAACTAAGGCAGCAAGTGAGTCCTGTGAAAGGTGCATGTGGAGCATGGAGGAAAGGGAACTGAAGCCCAGGATGGACCTTACAATGAAATTCCAAGAAGAACAAGTGTCCTTAGTAAATTCTTAGGAATAGGATTTCTTTCAAGCAAACTTTAAAATACACCACTTGTCTTATAAAGAAGACAGGATATAATAGAGCAACTTAGTAAGAATTCCACTTGTCTTATAAAGAAGACAGTATATAATGGAGCAACTTAGTGAGAATTCCTGAACTACCCCCAAACCAGCCAGGCTCAGCCTGCGCTTTAGGACAAGCACCTCTGTCTCAGACAGTAGACCACAGAGCTCCTCCCTAGACAGAAGGGACCAAACAGGAAGTTGGGGGGCTGCTGGCCACTGAATAGATTCATAACAATGGACATACCACTCTGTTAGCAATGCATTTTAAAAGGGCCGTAGTAACTGCCGGCCTGTCAGACCCAGTGACTAATACAGGTGCCAAGGGTGAGTGTGGCTCCACTTACGTGGCACATCAATGCCAAGGGCCTGGGGCCTCCTGCCTCACACTCCCTAGTGTTTGCAGAGCAGAGAGTGCTGAAGCAGGCTTGCTTCCTATAGGGCCCTAAACTCAGGCAGCTTGGGGCAGATGAGTTGAAAGATGAAATGTGCATGATTGGTAGAAAGAAGGGACAGACTCAGGTGAGGAAGAGTTTTTGCATATTCTCCATGTCTTTATAAATATTTTATGTCATTCTGTCTAGTCCACTTTTATGAAGAAGGAACTGTTAATCCCATTTCCATGGGCAAGTGAGTGAGAAATGGCCAAAGGTTACATGACTGGTGCACCCGACACTCCTAGACTCTAAATGCAGTCTTGCCCATTCCATCAAAGCTGCCTTCTTTGGAACTCCCACAGGAAACCTTGGTTTTGAGAGAAGCCCCTGCATTTTCTAGGTGTGTCTGATCCTGGTTGTTGACCAAGGTGAGGGGAATAAGGCACTAGGTCGCAGCTGTATGAGGCAGGACAAGGGCAAACTGAAGATGGCAAACATGGAATCCAGAGACAGCTCCCCTGCCAATCAGTCACTTGATACAGGCCAGTTATTCTGGGTCCAGCACATCGGAGTCCAAGCTCAGGACACTGTTAGGCGGCACATTAAGCACTGTTTTTGAAAATCTCTTAACTGGTCCATTAAACACAGTGCAGAGTCATCATTCGGTTAAGCTTAGTATTGGTGCTTTGCCTTCAGCAAGACACTCCTCTGCACCTTTGCTTGAGCACCAGAGGAAGTTATATGTTTGTGGTCAGGGAACATGTTGCATGAAAAATATGTACTGCCTCTTTAAGGACTAGACTTATACTCCACTCAACGAGGAGAGATGCTCATGTCTCCAAAGGCCTGTGGGAATGTAGAAATTGAGGGAGAGCTTGGCAGATTAAAATCTCCCATTCACGCTGACTACCAGGTATAAGCTCATTGAAATGCAAGGTGTTTAGACATGCTGTGCTATTTTAATTTTTCTTGGGTACTCTCTTACTGGCTCCTCTCTCAGCCTCAGCTCTCCCCTCTTCTCCTGCCTGGTTGATGCCACAGGAGTCAAAGGCATACATGCTGCAATTCCACTGTGTCCACAGAAAGAGAAGAGCCCCTGGCCCTGCAAGTTCAAAATAATAGGTCATCAAAGACTGTGCACAATTAGCTCTGGGTGACAGGTATTGAGTACATGCCTCTATTTGAAAACAGGAACTCTTAGTGTTTAGGGAATTTGTAAGCCTTCCAATAAATCAATGAACCCACACTGTAAATGTCATCAAGCTAACCCACCTTCTGAATGGTTCCCTCTTCAGTGTCTTTCCTTCTAGTAACCCTATCACTTCTGAGCAGCAATATGCTATAGAACAGGCTTTGACTGTGCTTCCTGGTTCTTCAATTTCCTAGAGAGAAAGGATATCAAAGAAGGACACGATGGCTTGAGGTCTTCTCTTTCAGCTTAAGAGGCACCTCATTTAATTTACAAAAGAATAAATTGCATCAATATAATCTGAAGCAAGATTAGCTTGCTGGTTAACTGGATTTAGATTCTTCAATAATTACTCAGTTTTCAGTATGTTCCGTGTGTGTGTGTGTGGCAGGAGTAGGATTGTTTCTATTTGACCATAAATTTCTGGAGACCAGGCACAATGTATTCCCTTCATTTTGTAGCATGTTAGAAGAAGATAGAGGGAGGAATCAAGTGCTGCTTACAATGGTGCCCTCAGAACAAAAGTATTGGAGGACTCTCCACTACAGGATGCAATTAAAAGTACTGATGCCTCATAAGAGCACATAATCATTAGAAATAAAAGGTTATTTAATATCTGATGGCTTTGCATGGTGTGTATGTGGATATAGGCATGGATGAAGTAGGTACTTACATAAAATTTTCTACAGCTTTTTCCAGGACCTGGTTTATAAGAGGGGCTTGACTGTTTGCTGAATGAATAAAATGGAATTGGATCATTAAGCAGGAAGTTGTAAATTAGAGGATTACTTGATCAATATTTGATTTCTAGCCGTAACTGGAGCTTTTCCTGGTTGTTTTACACCCCTGTGCTATTCAGGCTTCACTGCAAAGAACAGCCATTCCGTGGAGTGCCCTCATTCCTTTCTGAGTCAGCTCCTATCCCTGCAGCAGAAGCAAATGAGCTTCAGCATTTTAAGAGTGAATAATAAACACACAGCCTGTTGGGCTTCAGCTGGAATTATTGATGGAAAATGGCTTGATGAATAGTCCTCGTTTGAGTGATGAACTTGTATATCAGAAAGTAAATTTAGTAGAAAGGAAAATCTATCCCCCAATTGCACTAGCATTTGCAGACTTATATTGACAGGAAGGATTAATTTTCTTAATTATGAGTAACTCTGAGTCTTTATTTTTTAGGTCCATCTTACTTTCCCTGCCACTCCCCAAAAGGGCTGTATTACCTATTTATTGAGGACAGTCCTGCCATGTTGCACTTACAAATCATTTCTTTATCTTTGCAACTCAAACACCTTACATATGCTTAAAACAGATACCCTAGAGAAATGTTACTGTTTACCATTGATGGCAGTACCAAAATACCAAAGTTGATTTTTTTTTTTTTTTTTTTTTTTTTATATAATAATACAGTTTATTTTTCAAGCCAGCATCGATCAATTACCAGCGGCTACGTAAGCAAAGTTTCTGAGGCTCCGTACCAACTTCGTGGGCTGTGGGTATTCAAAGGGAGGTGAAGGGGTGTCTGTGTCACTTTTTGTCTAGACATCTACTAAGCTTTCCAAACAGCTTCGCTGACTCACATGTACCTCCCTGGTCCTTCCTCATTTTTTTTTTTTTTTTAATTTTTTATTTCTTTTTTTTTTTAATTTTTTAGCATGGAATTTTATACATTTTTTTGGTACAACCGGGTTAATTACACATTTTTGTTGGGTACAAACTAGTACAGGTAAAGACATCCATGCACATATTTCTCATTAACCCTTCCCCAATTCCCACCCACCCTCCCCCTATCTCCTGGTCAGTTTAGTGATTGACTTTGATGTGATCTTATAAGTACATCATGCTCATTAGGGTGTCCCCCC